>JAQBSW010008340.1:0-34849 GCA_029291075.1 Eudiplozoon nipponicum | reverse complement strand
CTTTTTCATAATATTAATGTATCTGAGAACCATTTTTGCAAAAGTTAAATATTTACTTCTATTTAAGATTTTGCAATTTCAAGGAAAACAGGAGAGCCCGGCGTTCAGATGAGACTTTTAATAATTTTGATGTCTAAGAACACAGAGCACTCTATTGACATAATAATTGTATTTAAACAATTAAACTGGATATTTCTACTGTCATTTATTTTTCTTGCACACGCGCAAGGAATATCCGAACAAACCATATGAAACCCTTTTCAGTAGTGTCGCCATCAATTAAAACACATATATACATTTAGAAGCTTTGGAATACGTTTACTAAAAAATGAATTATTTTAATCATTTGGATTAATAATTCTAATTATTTTTGTACAAGAATGATTGCAGCTGTAAACTTAATTATCTTCAGGACACAATAACCAGTTAATAGAAGAATTAATCTGTAACATATGAAAATGTGAGTATTAAGTATAGCAAAATTACATTTTGCACTGATCAATCTAATCTCAATATAATTTGACAGATTAACTTTCTGTGGGAAAGCTAGATGGTAAGGTGGGTATGCTCCTTTCAAATGTAAACGCTGCCAGAGTGAAGAATTTACACTAGATTGAAGAAAATGAAGCTAAAAACAAACATTTTGCTTCTTCAGCATTGACATATACCAATTCATTACGTCAGTTCTAAATTACAAATAACTATAGGAAGCAGGAATAAGGTAAAATGCGTTTTTATACGTGAGGGTGTGGTATGCTACCTGCCTACTACTCAACTGTTGCTTAATTTTTATCCGGAATTTGGCTTCAAATAATACTGGAAATTTGTGTAGCCTAGGCGGTTAAGACTTTTAGAGTAGAAATATGACAGACAATAAAATGTGGTCAAGATTTAGATAAACTTGTTCAACAAAGGATGGATAGCGTAACAATTACAGTTGAATTTCGAATTTCACCACTCAAATACATCAACAGCCAATCTCAGCGTGACAAGGCTTCAAATTGACGCAATGGATGAAACGTATGTGTTGAGAATGGCAAAGTAGTTGTCACGCTAGAGGGCTCCTCATTGACTGGATCAATATAAACGGTAAATTAGCCTAATAAACTATATCGAATTATGAAGATTTATCAGTTTCCAGAGGCAACATTTTTGGCTCAGCGCTAAATACGTCTTAAAGTCTCGCTGCCAATTCGGCGAATAATAAAACGATCGTTGTTTAGAAAGCATTATTAGGAGTTTTATTTTTTTATATGTACAAATTTTGAAACTCCCAATAGATCTGAGAATAAAGTAGTGGAAAATAATATTATACAAATAATAAATCAAAGATTGAACCGGAAGACTATGTACATTATAAATCTGTTTGTAGGGATGGTCATTGGTTGAAGAGAGGCGAGAATTGTTGGATTGTAGTGGAGATGGGATGGCACGCGCGAATGAAAAGGGTGTGGCAAGATTAAAACGGTAAAAAAATCAGCAGTGATTTTCAGAAGCGTGCTGAAGTCGTCAGAACATTGTCGACAGTTACTTCTTTGTCTTAGCTGCCTTTGCCTAAAATAAATTAAACAACACGTTAGAATCAAACTAACCACAATTTAGAGAAACACATTAGTAGAGGTCACTTACTTTTGGTGTTTTTGCCTTCTTTACTTTTGGAGCTGTTGTTTTCTTCACTTTAGGAACTGTTGACTTCTTAGGTGTCTTCGATTTGACTACCTTTGATTTAGTCTCTTTCTTGAGCGTAGGAGCCACACCAGCAGCAGCAGCAGCAGCTCCAGCTACAACTTTAGTTGCAGATTTTGGCTTCTTGGGAGTTTTAGTCTTGTTTGGTGTCATTTTCACAGACATCGGTTTCTTGGCAGTGGCACTTGCAGCTTTAGGCTTCTTAACAACTTTCTTCGGACTCTTGGAAGCCTTCTCCGCCAACTTGAACGAGCCTGATGCGCCCAAGCCCTTGGTGTGTGTCAACTGGCCAGACTTAAGAGCAGCCACGAGCGCACGACGGACGTGCAACTCTACCTTATCGTCAACTTTATAGCTAGCCTTGATGTATTTGATAACGGCTTGACGGCTAGAGCCATTTCGATCTTTCAGTTCTTTTATGGCCGACTTAATCATTTCTGCATAAGGAGGATGAGCCTTTGGAACAGCAGGCTTTTTGACCTTTGGAGTCTTTTTGACAGGTGTAGCGATAGAAGCAGACATATTGATCTGAACAAGGATTTTGGTAGGCCTGGGAGAAATTATGCACACTGTGAAAACGATCAGCTGATTAAGCACAACAATGCTTGTGCTATATATACACGCATAGGAATAAAATAAGCTTGCCTGCTGAGAACCTACACGCTTTTTAACTCCATTTGCTTCTCACAACTATGCAACGTGAGAACTAACTTACATCTCGAGACGTTTCAAATTCCCTTCCTTTTCCAGGCTTTTGGTGGACGTCATGCAAGCGCCATTCCATTCGAAAGCTCTCTTATTTACCTATCCAGCAGTACGAAATTCAATATAGTGTAGCTATGAATACTTTTATAATGATTACCAGAAGGCTTCGAAATTGGATTTGCTAAATTATAATTCTTCATTTGAAATATTATTTCTCTAAGGCATTTTGATCGTTTCAAAACAAACTTCTTTTGGTTAAAAGGAAATCTATCTGGCGTTTGGATCGTAAAAAAATAAATTGAAAATCTATATAAATAACACCACAAATTATATTTTATTTAAAGTCTGATACACGAAATTTCAATCATTCAGACCAATGATACCAACATTTAAATTACAATTTCAGTTACTTAAAAATTATTCTTTAAATTTAAAGTGCGATTTTTCACATTCACGTCTCCAGAATATACGAATGGGATGAGATTTTTACAATATAAATCTGTCACCGGGAGAATATATTTTATAGATATGGTGCACCACGTTTCTCCATTACTGACCTGTGCTATGCAGTTTTCCAAACGATGTGTAAATTTTATTTTAGATATTAATCATTATATATTTTCGTGAAATATAATTTTTGCAAGCTTTTCCATCAGTTGAGTCGCTTACATAAAGCCAAGAACACTAAAACCGTTAAGGAAGAAAATTATTTCGGAAATGCAGTCTGTCCAAATTTGCTGCGTAATGAGGGTTATTTTGCGGTTGGTCGTTAATTAAGCTTGGTCAGCATTATTTTTGAAACCAAATGGTTAACACTTCTATTTTCAACAACCGCTTCCTTTTTCATAATATTAATGTATCTGAGAACCATTTTTGCAAAAGTTAAATATTTACTTCTATTTAAGATTTTGCAATTTCAAGGAAAACAGGAGAGCCCGGCGTTCAGATGAGACTTTTAATAATTTTGATGTCTAAGAACACAGAGCACTCTATTGACATAATAATTGTATTTAAACAATTAAACTGGATATTTCTACTGTCATTTATTTTTCTTGCACACGCGCAAGGAATATCCGAACAAACCATATGAAACCCTTTTCAGTAGTGTCGCCATCAATTAAAACACATATATACATTTAGAAGCTTTGGAATACGTTTACTAAAAAATGAATTATTTTAATCATTTGGATTAATAATTCTAATTATTTTTGTACAAGAATGATTGCAGCTGTAAACTTAATTATCTTCAGGACACAATAACCAGTTAATAGAAGAATTAATCTGTAACATATGAAAATGTGAGTATTAAGTATAGCAAAATTACATTTTGCACTGATCAATCTAATCTCAATATAATTTGACAGATTAACTTTCTGTGGGAAAGCTAGATGGTAAGGTGGGTATGCTCCTTTCAAATGTAAACGCTGCCAGAGTGAAGAATTTACACTAGATTGAAGAAAATGAAGCTAAAAACAAACATTTTGCTTCTTCAGCATTGACATATACCAATTCATTATGTCAGTTCTAAATTACAAATAACTATAGGAAGCAGGAATAAGGTAAAATGCGTTTTTATACGTGAGGGTGTGGTATGCTACCTGCCTACTACTCAACTGTTGCTTAATTTTTATCCGGAATTTGGCTTCAAATAATACTGGAAATTTGTGTAGCCTAGGCGGTTAAGACTTTTAGAGTAGAAATATGACAGACAATAAAATGTGGTCAAGATTTAGATAAACTTGTTCAACAAAGGATGGATAGCGTAACAATTACAGTTGAATTTCGAATTTCACCACTCAAATACATCAACAGCCAATCTCAGCGTGACAAGGCTTCAAATTGACGCAATGGATGAAACGTATGTGTTGAGAATGGCAAAGTAGTTGTCACGCTAGAGGGCTCCTCATTGACTGGATCAATATAAACGGTAAATTAGCCTAATAAACTATATCGAATTATGAAGATTTATCAGTTTCCAGAGGCAACATTTTTGGCTCAGCGCTAAATACGTCTTAAAGTCTCGCTGCCAATTCGGCGAATAATAAAACGATCGTTGTTTAGAAAGCATTATTAGGAG
Organism: Eudiplozoon nipponicum; assembly: GCA_029291075.1. Lineage (NCBI taxonomy): Eukaryota > Metazoa > Platyhelminthes > Monogenea > Mazocraeidea > Diplozoidae > Eudiplozoon > Eudiplozoon nipponicum. Next base: position 30,381 of record JAQBSW010008340.1, on the reverse strand, counting down.
TTTTATTTTTTTATATGTACAAATTTTGAAACTCCCAATAGATCTGAGAATAAAGTAGTGGAAAATAATATTATACAAATAATAAATCAAAGATTGAACCGGAAGACTATGTACATTATAAATCTGTTTGTAGGGATGGTCATTGGTTGAAGAGAGGCGAGAATTGTTGGATTGTAGTGGAGATGGGATGGCACGCGCGAATGAAAAGGGTGTGGCAAGATTAAAACGGTAAAAAAATCAGCAGTGATTTTCAGAAGCGTGCTGAAGTCGTCAGAACATTGTCGACAGTTACTTCTTTGTCTTAGCTGCCTTTGCCTAAAATAAATTAAACAACACGTTAGAATCAAACTAACCACAATTTAGAGAAACACATTAGTAGAGGTCACTTACTTTTGGTGTTTTTGCCTTCTTTACTTTTGGAGCTGTTGTTTTCTTCACTTTAGGAACTGTTGACTTCTTAGGTGTCTTCGATTTGACTACCTTTGATTTAGTCTCTTTCTTGAGCGTAGGAGCCACACCAGCAGCAGCAGCAGCAGCTCCAGCTACAACTTTAGTTGCAGATTTTGGCTTCTTGGGAGTTTTAGTCTTGTTTGGTGTCATTTTCACAGACATCGGTTTCTTGGCAGTGGCACTTGCAGCTTTAGGCTTCTTAACAACTTTCTTCGGACTCTTGGAAGCCTTCTCCGCCAACTTGAACGAGCCTGATGCGCCCAAGCCCTTGGTGTGTGTCAACTGGCCAGACTTAAGAGCAGCCACGAGCGCACGACGGACGTGCAACTCTACCTTATCGTCAACTTTATAGCTAGCCTTGATGTATTTGATAACGGCTTGACGGCTAGAGCCATTTCGATCTTTCAGTTCTTTTATGGCCGACTTAATCATTTCTGCATAAGGAGGATGAGCCTTTGGAACAGCAGGCTTTTTGACCTTTGGAGTCTTTTTGACAGGTGTAGCGATAGAAGCAGACATATTGATCTGAACAAGGATTTTGGTAGGCCTGGGAGAAATTATGCACACTGTGAAAACGATCAGCTGATTAAGCACAACAATGCTTGTGCTATATATACACGCATAGGAATAAAATAAGCTTGCCTGCTGAGAACCTACACGCTTTTTAACTCCATTTGCTTCTCACAACTATGCAACGTGAGAACTAACTTACATCTCGAGACGTTTCAAATTCCCTTCCTTTTCCAGGCTTTTGGTGGACGTCATGCAAGCGCCATTCCATTCGAAAGCTCTCTTATTTACCTATCCAGCAGTACGAAATTCAATATAGTGTAGCTATGAATACTTTTATAATGATTACCAGAAGGCTTCGAAATTGGATTTGCTAAATTATAATTCTTCATTTGAAATATTATTTCTCTAAGGCATTTTGATCGTTTCAAAACAAACTTCTTTTGGTTAAAAGGAAATCTATCTGGCGTTTGGATCGTAAAAAAATAAATTGAAAATCTATATAAATAACACCACAAATTATATTTTATTTAAAGTCTGATACACGAAATTTCAATCATTCAGACCAATGATACCAACATTTAAATTACAATTTCAGTTACTTAAAAATTATTCTTTAAATTTAAAGTGCGATTTTTCACATTCACGTCTCCAGAATATACGAATGGGATGAGATTTTTACAATATAAATCTGTCACCGGGAGAATATATTTTATAGATATGGTGCACCACGTTTCTCCATTACTGACCTGTGCTATGCAGTTTTCCAAACGATGTGTAAATTTTATTTTAGATATTAATCATTATATATTTTCGTGAAATATAATTTTTGCAAGCTTTTCCATCAGTTGAGTCGCTTACATAAAGCCAAGAACACTAAAACCGTTAAGGAAGAAAATTATTTCGGAAATGCAGTCTGTCCAAATTTGCTGCGTAATGAGGGTTATTTTGCGGTTGGTCGTTAATTAAGCTTGGTCAGCATTATTTTTGAAACCAAATGGTTAACACTTCTATTTTCAACAACCGCTTTCTTTAAACAAATTAGTTCAGTTGTGACCAGAAGGGTAAACCAAAGGCAGCATGAACGGAAAGTATAATCTCATGCACATTCGTTTCGTGCTTACTGGCGACTCATCAGTAGGAGCCGGTATTACGCCCTTTAACCACTATATATTTGGTAGAAGAATGTGGAATAATAGGACGGTACAATCTCCTATTACCACTATATATTTGGAAGAAAAATGTGGAATAATAGGACGGTAAAATCTCCTACACTATTGCAGGTTTACACATTAGTCTAGGAGATTGTACTTCTACCAAATATATAGTGGTTAAAAGGCGTAATACCGGCTCCTACTGATGAGTCGCCAGTAAGCACGAAACGAATGTGCATGAGATTATACTTTCCGTTCATGCTGCCTTTGGTTTATCCTTCTGGTCACAACTGAACTAATTTGTTACTAGGTTCGCAAAACCCTAATACATACTTGCATATATATTAGCTCTTCGCAACAAACAGTATTTAACCGCTTTCTTTTTCATAATATTAATGTATCTGAGAACCATTTTTGCATATACAAAATCGCATTATATATATATATATATATATATATATATATATATAATAATATTAGTGTGCGAATAGCTGCAAACAGTATATTTTCGTGACTGCATATAGATTGTGCAGCCGACATTTTTAGTCAAGTTCAATGTATGCGAGACTACTAGATTTGAGAGCCGCATATCTAATTTTGCATTCCATATATATGCAATGCGGTTTGATCCTCGCTGTTCAGTTTGCCGTCGTACTCTATTGATGATCATGGAAGGTCGAAACGCGTCAGTGCGTTGTGGCTGGCGGTTGTTTTGTTATGTTGTTCGAATACTGGGTAAATACAATGGGATTGTAGTTTTCTTCAACATTCAATTTTACCAATCACATTGTATTTAAAGAATTATTACCACTACTCGCGCAATCAATTACTGTTTTATTAAATTATACTGTCGAAATTAGGGCTCGGATTCTGATAAACACTATTGTCAACACGAAATTGTCTTACTGCCCTCCGACTGTTACTCAACTGCGGTCATCCATGAAGTCAGCCATTTACTTTTAATTAAGATTGCGATCTTTATAAAAACACCTGGCTTATTGTGTATATACATTTATCAGTGTAATCTAAGTAATGCATAGTTTAGAAAAGGCATCCAGTGGATTGTTTTTGTCCTATGGATTCGCACAAAGCCATATATTTTTCAAATTTGGTTGAATGCTCAACCACGTAAGTTTTTTACCGTCTCCTCATTCTGCTACAAATACACACACTATAATATAAAAGAGACTTTCAAAGCATGGAATTACGATGGAAACGTCGGAGTTGCTAGTATTGCTCGCAAATCGTGCTGTAAACTTCTGCTATGGTCTTTCCACCGTTCTGGGAAATAAGCCTACAATTCTGACGGAATATGGCTCTTTCTCTCTCATATGAATATGTAACACAGTGGAAGACAGTCACTTTAAAATAAATTAAATTGGATAAAAAGAGCCCGAATTGTCTGAAGCTGATTTAAAAAATACTCAGGCCGGAGTTACGAGTGTAGCAATTTAAGCAACGACTAAGGATTACATAATAACGGCGAAATCGCTCTAGTAGACGAATTACATTTTATTTCTTATACGATGTTAATTTTAAGCCAACCTCAGACATTCGGTGAAATCGGCTTCGTATTCAATATGAGTATATGGGCAGGAATGTATTTTATACATGTTGACCGTATACACTAATTGTTGCATAACCTTGCAAATGCAAATCTTCATGAAAGCAGACTTCCTCTTATTCTGCATAATGAGTTCACCAACATTGGTTGAACTGGATGAATTGCATTTTCTACACTATACAATTCTTAGTTCATACTGATATATTTAAGTAATTAATGGGTCAGGTGTTTATATCAAGGCCGCAACCTTGATTAAAATAATTGTTATCACCACCCGCGAAACCAATATTCGTTTAATTATATAAATGTTCATTTCAATACCACTTCCCCATGTAATGTGGTGTCTGTTCAGTAATGACAGATTGGGCATGGTTAGTTGGAACTTTGGGGTCTAAATGGATGCCATATGAGCTCCACCTAAAGGAAAAATTGACTAACCAAGTTACATTAGTTAGTATATAACTGAGAATTGTGTGTAGTGTAGTGTGCGGCAGGATAGCTCAGTGGTTAGAGCACCAGATTCCAAAGCAGACGTGCCCTGGTTCGTATCCTGTCCGCGGCAAATTCTGGCCGGTATTTGATGAGTTCCCAATAAGGACGAAACCGGTCTACTGGATGAATTGCCTTTTCTACACTATACAATTCTTAGTTTATACTGACATATTTAAGTAATTAATGGGTCAGGTGTTTATATCAAGACCGCAACCTTGATTATAATAATTGGTTGAACCGTTTGTGCAGATTCGCACAGAGTTCAGAATTATGGTATTATCCAGCGAAGACTTAACTATCCCTAGCTTTTCAGTTATTGTGTTCATTTGCGCAGATAATATTCATACTTAGTTTTAAAAACTTCCAGACAAAGTCATTTTTACTCAACAAAAATGCTTTAGTTTTAATCAATTATTTACAGGAGTTTGCTCACATAAAGCGCGTTATATTTATTAAAGAAAAATACGAATAACTTTTATATTATATTGATTTCAGCGGTTCGAATGTTGCTTCCATCATTGGCCTGACATTTCTTCATCTTAAATCTGTTGCACTGACATCAACCATAAAACGGGCCACTAGAGCGTTCTCGGCCTCAAAGATGTTTACTGCTACGTTGCACACATCAAGTACCTGCTATTCGTAATACCACTTGCCAGTGTCGCACGGTATCTGCTCAATAATGCCAGATTATGGGTTGGCAATTGGAACGTTAAGGCAAACGCGATGCAAAATAAGCTCCACATGAAAGCATAAATGAGTTAAGTTGTTATATATTTTAAAATTGCAGGTGTTGCACAGCTTAAGTGGCGCAATGTATGAGAAGGACTAAAACTTACTCCCAAGTTCAAATCAATGATGTAGAAATTTTGGCAAGTACTAAATGAATGCCAAATAATAGCGAAACTGGTCAACTTTATAAATTAACTTTGTTATCTTAATCAATAGTTAGCTTATACGAACAACATATATATATATATATATATATATATATATATATATATATATATATATATGTGTGTGTGTGCGCGTTGAAGAGATAAGTTTCAGATCCAATTTAAATGAGGGCGGAATAATATTTCATTATAAAATCTTTCAATGCGCGGCTGGGGATAACAATTCATTAAATCAGGCTTGCAAAGAAGGGTGTTTTTATATTTATATAAAGTGAGGTGTATTTTATCAAATTCCGCTGATTGCTCAATAACAGCTAGGTGAGATAATGTGGAACAGTCCATAATTATATTGAGCATGAATAATATAAGTTTTCTCCTTTTCATTTATGGCAGGCACGCTGTTGCCAAAGTATGACTTATTTATGTCACTTAATAATCCATTGAATGTTTTCGGAGTGCTAGCTTCAAATGTTGAATTTGCGCGCTTTGCACCATCAGTTTTGCAAAGTTCCGATTGATTTCCATTTCCAAGTACGGATCTGTTTCGGCTTCGATCAGGCTGAGTGCGTATTCATCTCTTTCGTACTAGCCACTGGAAATGAGGTGCGATCAACTCTTCGTTGACATGCGACGTTTCGATATCACGTTTCCCATATCATCCTCAGGTCTCTAATAACACACAGTTAAAATGCTCACAATAGCAGATTTGCTTAATCGGATCTTTTGGATCTTCGCGAAACTGACAGTGCAAAGCGACAACCCGCGAACGCAATTCGCGGAGATTCAACAAATTAATAATCCTTTAGAAGAGATCAACGTTTATTTTATAAAATTATTATTTTAAATATAATTAATCAAACAGAAAAGATCAAAATTTCTTCAGAAAACCAGTAAACATAAATATAAAGGAATATTTTATAACGTTAATAGAATGCACTGAGAAAAGAATGGAAGCAAAATTCGTGTAAAAGCATTCCTTGAATGCATCAAGTGAAATCATAAATATTCGAAAACAATGCATGCGATTGGTGTTTATGGCTACCTCGCAAACGTAATGTAAACAATAAGTATTAATACTTGTGTAAAAACAGCAGCGGTAAAAAACGCATAACATGGCACTTTGGTGTTATTGAGGATAGGTTTGCGAAAATCTTTTCCTTCAAATATATCACGTCGAAAGCTAGTGATTCGAAGGTAACATGTGTGATTGTCGTTTTATTTCGCGAGTGTGATTTAAATCATTCCAAATTACACCCACGCAATATTGCATATGTTAAAAGCATTCTTTGAATGTATTAATTGGAATCTTAACGTTTTAAAGAGACATCATTCTAGTGGTGTCTACGACTAATTCGAAAACTCGATTTTAACCGTTCCAATTACCGATTGCGTAATAACATAATCGTTAATATTCAACATTTCACTAATTGCGGCATAGAAGGAATGATTGTACTAAAGTATTTATTGAAAATATGAAGTATAATGTTAATGAATCAAAAGAATATATATATATATATATATGTGTGTGTGTGTGTGATTCGTGCTTGTTTCTTTTTCGCAAGTTTGCTTCCTCTAACTTTGAACCAAACTCGCACAACAACACATGCAAAAACAGAGAGGGGATTAAACAAATAAATTAGTCCATTGCACCCTTACTGTGTGCAAAACAAAAAGAAATTTTATCAGATACAAGAAAAATTTCTTTCGCATAATCTCCTCAAATATCTACTAATGAACATATCTTTATATATAAATTGGAAAGCAGAACAAGATAGAAATATGTGAACATAGAGAGAATGTGAAAAACTGAAACCAATCAATTGCGTGCGTCACATCCAGTTCAAGCTCAATGCCTGTACATGCTTCTTCTGCTTGCATAAATCCGGCTGCACACTCTCTCCATGTTCACATATTTCTATCTTGTTTTGCTTTACAATTTATATATAAAGACATGTTCATTAGTAGATATTTGAGGAGATTATGCGAAAGAAATGTTTTTTGTATCTGATAAAATTTCTTTTTGATTTTGCACACAGGAAGGGTACAATGAATTTTATTAAAGCTCGCATTTCAAAAGAATCTAATTAGTATGGTTTACGTATATATATATATATATATATATATATATATATATATATATATATATATATATAACACGCGAAAGATTTGAAGGTATACAGCGTAGTGGGCAAGATATACACATATACTTCTATAAATACACAGAAACATAAAAATATGATTATCAAAATGAATAAAAATATTGCTTTACAATTTATACTAGAAAATTACTAATTAATGAACCATACGAAATAAAAAAACATGAAATCAATTAAAAGGCTTTCCTGTGGACGTTACTCCAATGCCGATACATTGAAATGGGAGAAATTGTTAGCTGTTAATAGAATAAATGTTCCAGTGTGCTCAGAGAACACAGCAGACACCAGAAATAGGAAACACTGAAGAGTAAAAAATAGTCATAAGTCAACTTATGCTAAGACTGTCAATTCAAATTTGTCATTGCCGTTTGAAATCTAAAAGTGAGTAAAAATTTCACCTGTTGAATGGTGAAAATCGATAGAGATACCGCTAATGCTAATAGTTGTTCTAAAGGAGGCGCATTTACTCAGAAATAAATAAACACAAAATCGGAAGCAAAGTTTTCCACGCGGAGTGCAACAGAACAGCGTTGAGCCATGTGGGACAATTAAACTATACCTCGCAATTGGCTCACTGGCGAGCCAAAACGGGAACTGGTAGTCGTTTGTAAATTTTGCATTGTTACTAATGAATTAGCGCTGTTTGTATGGAGCTAGTGCATATTGAAGTAGAAAAAAATAACGAAAGTCTCCGGTGGGGTTGAGTTGGCAGTAATAACTAGTTTTCCATCGTATTGATTAAATCAGTCTTGGTTCAGAAAGCTTTGTGCTAACGTTGCCGTTCCGGCTTTCTTGAGCCCGCTAGTTATCATACTACTCGCTGTCTATGTCGTGTTCCAGATTAAATTCACAGGCTATTCTGTCTTATGGCCCGGGGCTCTAATGGAGCCCATTCCACGAGAAACTAATCTCCAGTTTTGTATTTGTGCATGTATAAATTTAGTAACAGAGCCAGAGAATATATGTTAATACAGTTCTGTGTAGTATCAAAAGGTAGGCGAATTTACAACATAAATAACAACATCAGAAGCTAGTATTTTGTTTTCAAAAAATTTCAACTTGCAAAAGAGCCTAAATCAGTCTGGTGTATATTTTAGTTTCTCCTTAGGAAGACATTCAAGCAGCACTATTTGAGAATTCGCTTGAAATCGCCTCATTTTCAGATGGTCTCGTTTATACTAAAGCAATCATAAATCAGCGCCCTATTAAATTCTAAGTGCGAAGTAAATTTACAAAAGAAAGCACTTTTTATACCTAGTTACATAGCCGTTTACTATCTGAACTGGGCACCGGTAAAGAAGCCATCTTTTTCGCCAAACCCTTAAGTATTGTGTGGCACAATCGGTTTTGCGCGGATCCGATTAATCTCCATTTCCAAGTACGCAACGAGTTCGTATTCGTGATGGCCAGTTTCTGATTCGTTCCTTTTCTCCAAAGGCTTCAACCTCGTTGCCAATCAACTAATATTATATCGTACCTCGTTTTACAGTGGTCAGTATGAACGGCGTTGAAGACTACGGAGGACTAATCCGCACCCAGCCACCCCAACGACGAACTCGACATGTACTTGGAAATTGGGATCTATCGGATCATTGCAAAACTGATGGTGCAAAGCGACAAGCCACGAAAGAAGATTTTAAATGCTCTATTGAAGCAATCCCATAGACTGAGCAGTCAGGCGGAACGGCATTTCCCGTTCCATCGTCAGGCATCTAATCTGCTATTGGGTGTTTGATTAGATGCCTGAGGATGGAACGGGAAATTCCGTTCCAAAACGGAGCCAATCAACGAAGGTTAGATCGTGACTCATTTCCAGTGGTGAGGGTGTACGACGTTGATGACTTCGTAGGAAAGGGGCAAAGACAAACTCGACGCGTACTTGGAAATGGAGATCAATCTGATCTACGAGAAACTGATAACACAAAACGACTAGCTATGGAATAAAACCGTGGATACTCTAAATGTAACTATCGAAATGCGCAGTCATTCAAGAAACACCTCACAGAAAAGTATGTGGCGTAACTTTGAAATCGCCATAAATTAAAACTATTATTTGAAATCAATAATGTTTATACAACAGTAAACAAAATACGACCAATAATAACTAATTGAGATAAAAAAAATACCAAATATAAGCACAGAATAGCACACATGATAATGCATAATAATGCCTTGTTTATTCTACATTAACAGGAGAAAAAAGGCAAAAAAATGCCCAACCACACGTGTCTATAAGGTGAGACGGTAAAAAAAAAATAAAACGCGGATGCACAAAAGATTGGTGTATGTTTGTGTGCAATGTTTTCTGAAATCATTAAATTGTTCATACCTCGATTTCAAACATTGTCAACAAAATGCCACATTAACATTCACGTTCTTCGAATCCCCAGCCGTCACTGATATATTGCGAGCTGGATCGCACTTGTTTTGACACGCACTCTAGACCGGAATCCTGCGTCTCGAACTGTTGACTCTGCCTCGCGATGTTATTGTATTTGCTTAATCGCCGAACGCGTTGCCTTGACCCGTACGCGCTCGTAGTCGGCGACACGACCGTCTGAGCCTGATATCTACGCCGGTCGCTAATTTGTGCTTGCGGCAACCCAATACCGACGGGATAATTGCGTGGTACGTCTTGTTGGTAGGCGTAACTGTTGTGTTGACTAAGCAAAACCGTGTCATTGCCTACAGCCTCGCCGGATTGTTTGGCTTGATACAAGCCACGTTGTCGATTAAGTTGAGAGCCGACAGCTGGACAGAAGCTTGACCGCGATGGCCACTGTTGTATATCTCCTCTCGGAGATTGTGTCCGAATGCCGACAAAATTGTTGCTCACTTTCGGCTTTTCAAGGTGCCGAGTATCGCCACGTTTCTGTGTGAAAAATTGTCTTCCATGAGCCTGTTTTGTCGAATAAATAAAAATAGTTTTCCTGAAGATAAATAACTATATATATATATATATATATATATCAAGTATTGCGTACATCGTTGAAAATCGGTTGAAACAGATCCAAAGCCATGCACAAAAGTGTCGTCAGTAAGCACGAAATGCATGTATACATGTGATTATGATTTTGTTCCTGCTGACTTTGGCACATCCTTCTAATCCTGTTTGAATCCATGTGTTACAAGATGCAACACCTAATACACATTCGCACACACACACAAACACACACACACACATATATATATATATATATATATATATATAATTAATTATCCGAAATCATGCATATATAAATATGGTGTTTCACTGATTGATTTCAAGATTATCATGAAAATATGACAACTTATGCCAATCGAAGCTAGAGTATGAGTATTTTTGGAGTAAAAGGTGCTCAGAACGGTTTTTTTGGAATTTCAACGTATATCATATAGTTAGTACACTTAACAGGTTCGGAGCATCCTGTATATAGTGAGTTGGCTGTTAAATCGTTTTGCTAAAGACTTCATACAAAGTTGTCTCTACTACTGCTACAGTACAGATAGGTGTAGGAGATGAAACAGTTCAAAATTGCTATATTTTGCGCGTTTTGGATTAAATTCCGGCCCCTACTGATGACCACACGCAAGCACGAAACGCATGTGTAAGATTACGCTTTTTGTTCACGATGAATTCGACATTTCTATATGGACCGTCTCGAACTTATTTTTTACCAAGTAAGCAGCAATTAATACACAATTATATATATATATATATATATATATATATATATATATATATATACGTATGTATATATATGCACACTGCTTAGAGGCAATGACGTCTAATTAAACAATAAATGATTGCGCGAGTGGTGGTAACAATTCTTTAAATCAAGTTTGCAAACTTTAAAGTAAAACAATTCATTTAGATTTAATATATCATTCAACAATAAAAGCAAAACCTAATGGATTGGTGTTTACTTAAAGCTCGCAAACTTGATTTAATGAATGACGTTCAATAACAAAAGTGAAGAGAAGATTTGCGAAGCACATAAATCAAGTGAAACAAGGAATCCCAAATAGATTGACAAACGTGATATTGATTTCTCATCAATCGATAATTTTAACAACAGACATTGACATAGGAGTTTGTTGTGTCCACCTATGTTGGATGGTCCACGTACTTGGATGTCTTCTGTATTTATTATTAGCGTATCGTCTAGACGAGCCTTAATTGTGCCTAATTCTGCAGTTAAATTATTCATTTGAGAAGTCAATGCCTGAATCAACGTTTCCAACCCATCAGAAGCCATTTTAAATGTACGACAAATGCTTTATTTTTACTCAATTATATATAGAATTTTTCTCGCACAACGAGCATCGATTTAATAAAACAAATTTACACATTAATTAATTTATGTTCACTTCAGCTCTAAGTCTGCTTTTCTCATTGGGCTGACTGCTTCATTCTTATACGGACGCTTCTGCGAGGAATTTCTGTTGAAATACTGTCTGCCCTAGATAAGACTCTTTGTTCATTATTTGTCTTAAAGGTGGCCATTGCCACATCTTCCCCCCCTCAGGAATCGGCTTTCGCACTCTGCTTAAACGATCCAGTGCCACAGCTCGTGGTCCATCGGGCAGGCTAACAAAAACAGTATTGTGCTCTGCGTCCACCCTCTCCACGCGATACGGCCCATCATTGACAGCCTGCAGTGCCATGGGCTCGACCTTCGCTACCATTACATAGTCGCCGACCTTTAGGCGAGTGCGTGTCGGTTGCCTTGCATAGCCTTGTCGCTGTGTGGCGCCTACATATTCAGTTAACTGTTTTAGTCGTTCCTGAATATCCGCTATGGTGCAGCGCTTATGGGATCCTTGGATTACCGGTTCACCTGGAAGTCTTATGTGTCCTCCATAGACCATGGTCGTTGGAGCGAATCCTGTAGCTGTTGAGACAGTAAAGCGCATGGCCCGCTCGACCAAATGTAATTTGTCTCTCCACGTTCCCGGGCTCTCGTGGCACCAGCATCGCAGTACCTCTTTCATCGTCCTATGTGCGCGCTCAGCTGTCGCATTGGTTTGCGGGTGATAAGTGGCTGTGCGGGAATGCTTTATGTCAAGGTCTTTGCACCACTGATTAAATTCTTTCGACTCAAACTGTGCGCCTTGATCGGTAACTATAACTTGTGGTGCACCGAATCGACTGAGCCATCGCTCTTCTAAGCACGTTATAATCTTTTCTGTTGTGATCTTCTTCAGTGGTACAAACTCGACCCATCGGGTAAACTTATCGACCATGGAAAACACATAGGACACGCCGCCGCGAGCTACCGGCAGTGGACCTACCAGGTCGACATGCAGAAACTCGTTCCGTGCCGTGGCATTGAAAGCAATCGGCGTGACTTTTTCTCGTTTTTGTGGTTTACAACGTTGGCATGTAGTGCACTGTTGACAATAGCTACGAATTTCTTTGGACATGCCAGGCCAATACAATCGTGACTGCAATGTCTCAATGAGCCGCCCAGCGCCGGGATGTCCTAACGTTTCATGCCAAAAGGCCATTAATTCTGTTCTTATAGATTCTGGCACAAACCATTGCACTGTTTGTCCTTCTTTCCGCACCAACAGGCCGTTCTGTAGACTCAATGTTTTATATGGTGCAGATACCCCGGTGCCGTTTTTTAATTGATTAACTATTTCCTGACATGTAGCATCTCTACCCTGTTCTTCAGAGACTTTTATAAGCGGTGAAACCCGCACAGCGGAAATTCTGCTGAGCGCATCGGCCGCCGCATTCTCGATTCCTGCTCTATGATGAATTGATATATCATACTCTTCTAGTTCTTCAATGGCTCGATGTACACGTTTCTTCTCAATACATAGTGATCTCCAATGCACTAGCGCTTTGTGGTCAGTAAAGACGTCCACGTGTCCCCCGATGACAAAATATCTAAACTTCCGCAGCGCCCATTGTACGGCAAGTAATTCTTTTTCTGTGACTGTATAGTTCTGTTCCGCCTTAGTGAGTGTGCGACTTATATATTGCGCAGGACGTCCGTCAGCTTGTAACACCGCTCCTATACCAATATCTGACGCGTCTGTAACAATTGACATATTACCTACCGGGAAAGTCAAAATAGTTGCATCTATTAATTTCTGCTTGCATAGTACAAACGCTTGTTGAGCCTCCTCCGTCCAACGAAATGGTATCTTGGCACTAGTTAACTGAGATAAGGGCTGTTGTGTAACCGCCATCCCTGCGAGGTATGGTCTATAGAAATTCACCATACCAATAAACCGGCGCAATTGTTTTCTAGTAGTAGGCACCGGATAATCCCTGATAGGTTGTACATTCGAATCTAACGGCATGCATCCGTCCGCTGAGACTAAGTGCCCCAAGAACCGCACTTCTTGACCTATCTGTACCTTTTCTGGATTAAAATGTAATCGCCATTCTACAGCTTTGGCCAACATCTTCTGCAGCCTCACACGTAATTCGTGTTCAGTAGTGGCCCATATAATAACATCGTCTACGTAAGCTGTTGTACACGTTAAGTCAGACACGAACGAGTCCATCATTCTTTGGAAAACTTTCGGAGCGTTTTTAAGGCCAAATGGTACCCGGGTGAATTGGAAATGACCTTGGGGTACTTGTACCGCTAACTTCCATCGGTCTTCGGGCCGCACACCTATTTGCCAAAATCCCTGTTTAAGATCAAGCACGGCAAACCATTTGCCTCCCGCTAGCTGTAAGAACAGATCACGCAGAGCCGGCATGGGATACGGGTCCGGTTTAGTTACTGAGTTCAATTGCCTAAAATCAGCCGCTGGTCGGAGCGAACCATCCTTTTTCGTAACATAAACCATCGGAGCACGAAAAACAGATGTTGACGGTTCAAGAACGCCGGCTTCTATCATTTCTTGGGTTGCACGAGTCGCCGCTGCTAATTTCTTTGGAGGAGCACCATATACTTTTGGTGGTTCGTAACCGTCATTTAGTTCTAGCCATAGCTTAAACTGTTCGACCGTCGGCCCTGGACGCTCGCTACAATCAGGCAGTTGGAATATAATGTTATATCGGGTTTGAAGATTCTTCCACCACCCAGGTAGACAACTGGTCTCCTCCTGCAATTTATGGGTACATATAGACTTTATTGAACTTATTCCCTCAGGCCGCGATAGGCATACACGTTTATTTTGACAGTCTATCGTCTTAACCCATTTTCTAATGAAATCAAGTCCCAATAAGGGCGTTTGCGTATTCGAAACAACAAAAGACATATGATAGACATTTTCATTTATTAACAACTTCGTGTCCCACTCGCCCACAGCCACCATCGATGCGCCCGATGCCTGACATAAACTTGCTTTCGTAGGTTTTACATTGTTCAATGGCCAAGTCAATGGTAGTACCGACACATCAGCTCCAGTATCCAATTGCATTATTACTGGCTGTCCGTTGAAGAGTTCTAAAAATTTAACTTTAATGAAAATTCTTACATTTGGCAATGTTTCCCACACTTCCTTTTCTTCAAAGGCCATCTGGTTCGGACCACTTTTTTGTTTGATCTGCTGGTCTTCATTCGATCTACCCATCGGAGGCACCAAAGGATTAATATTCGTGCTCTGCTCTCTCCCACCTTTATTTGTGAGATTGTGCACCCTGTTACCCCACTGCACTGGCCGTTCTCGAGGAGCAGTACATGGGTTTTGCTGACGCTTATACGTCGTATTCGTCGAAGCTGGAGTCCTTATATACTGACTTTGCTTCCAGGCCACTGGCTGTTGCCTTCTGTCGCGGAACTGCTTATTATGCCGCGAAGAATTCCAATACGGTATGTCGCTCCTCTCAGATGTCGTAACTGGACCCATGTGTGGAGATGCAGCTGCCACTTTGTTTGTCATTATGGCCGAACTTTGAAGAGCCTGAAGTCTCTCTTCAAGGCCTCCCTGGGCGCTGGATATTTCACCGTATCTGGTAGGATCCAGCAGCATGAACATGATGGCCTCATGTGGTTGCAAGCCGGGTAAAGACTCGGTAAGCTTCGAGAACCACCGCTTGATACGTGCCATGGTATCCATGGGCATCTCACCCATTAATGGCTTCAGGCTGTATAATTCTAAGAACACTTCCTGAGGCCTAGCCCGGAAATGATCCAACACGCGTCTTTTGTATTCTTCATACGTGAGGTCAACCGGCAATTCCAATTGGACTGCTACTGTCCGGTCCACTAATTCCTGCACAGCTACACGCACAATAGGTGCTTCCAATGTAAATTCTTGGGCTCGAACTGATGCTTCAAATTTTTCGAACCACAACTGTGGCCTTTCCACATCTAGTGGTGCCAACATCGGCTTAAACTCTGATGACGGTCTGAAATAATTCGTTGATTCGGCTGAAAACGCCGGCATATTTCCTCCTGATTCCTCTTCGGCGTGGTCGCCATTGTTGTGTCCACCTATGTTGGATGGTCCACGTACTTGGATGTCTTCGGTATTTATTATTAGCGTATCGTCTAGACGAGCCTTAATTGTGCCTAATTCTGCAGTTAAATTGTTCATTTGAGAAGTCAATGCCTGAATCAACGTTTCCAACCCATCAGAAGCCATTTTAAATGTACGACAAATGCTTTATTTTTACTCAATTATATATAGAATTTTTCTCGCACAACGAGCATCGATTTAATAAAACAAATTTACACATTAATTAATTTATGTTCACTTCAGCTCTAAGTCTGCTTTTCTCATTGGGCTGACTGCTTCATTCTTATACGGACGCTTCTGCGAGGAATTTCTGTTGAAATACTGTCTGCCCTAGATAAGACTTTTTGTTCATTATTTGTCTTAAAGGTGGCCATTGCCACAGACCATACACTCTGGGAGAGAGTGAATCTCTTTGTATTAATGATTTACCAAGTACTGAATCCAATTCCCCAGATCCAATCATTTGATTAATTAAAGCTTTAACCTCACCTTGTAATTTGTACGTTGGGTCCTTATTTATTTTATGGTAAACTTCTTTATTATTTAATTGTACGTACATCTTATCCTCATAATCCCTCTGGTTTATTAGCACTGTTGCTCCACCTTTATCTGCTTTAAGGCATATTACCTTATTAGATAACAACTCCGATCTCAATCTTTTCAAGTCATAATTCTGTTTACATTTATCCTCCCTATGTTCTAACACTAATTTTGCAACATCTAATTCAAATTTAGTTTTATCTTTTCCTGGGAGGAATTGTGCGATTTTAACTGTCTCGGTAATAATTTCATTCTTCGGTATGTATTCTATAGGAACAGCCGTGTTCAGTCCCAGGTTAAGTATTCTCTTTTCATTATCTTTGAGATCCATAGATGATAAGTTTATTACCCGTTTCGACACAAAAGAATCGTTTGGAATATTTCTTCCAGGCCTATAGATTCCCAGGTTTTCTAGTTTCTTATCATGTCTCATTTTAACCTTTTGAATTTCTTTATTCCTAGCCTTATCAGTGAAATCCTCTATACATTTAAGATCCATTGAATGTAATATCAAGAGCAACATTGATCCTATTTTAGTTTTTTCTCTAATTAGTTCATATTTTCTTTTTTCTTGACTTTTTATGGATGATTTCATTAAATGTATATATATATATGGATTTCTTTACCGATCATAACGCACTAGTGAATTGGTGATCACTGGGTATTGAGAAGAAAAGAGTATGCCGAGCCATTGAAAACCACGAGGAATACGATCTAACAATTCATCATAGTGCCGGTATCGAGAATGCGGCAGCCGATGCTTTTCAGCAGAATTTCCGCCGTGCGAGTTTCGCTAGTTATCAAGGTCTCTGAAGAACAATTATTATAATCAAGGTTGCGGTCTTGATATAAACACCTGACCCAATAATTACTTACATATGTGAGTATAAACTAAGAATTGTATAGTGTAGTTGTAGAAACCGGTCTACTGGATAATGACAGATTGGGGATGGTTAATTGGAACTTTGGGTCTAAATGGATGCCATATGAGCTCCACCTAAAAGAAAAATAGACTAACCACACAGTCTAGTGTGCGGCATGATGGCTCAGTGGTTAGAGCACCAGATTCAGAAGCAGACGTGCCCAGGTTCGAGTCCTGTCCGCGGCAATTTCTGGCCAGTACATGATGAGTTCCCAATAAGGACGAAACCGGTCTACTGGATGAATTGCCTTTTCTACACTATACAATTCTTAGTTTATACTGACATATGTAAGTAATTAATGGGTCAGGTGTTTATATGAAGACCGCAACCTTGATTATAATAATTGTTATCACCACCCGCGCAACCAATGTTCGTTTAATTAATTATACCACATGCCAGGAAATAATAATTCAGTTAAAATCGGCACAACGGTGTCCGCACAATGTAAAGCATTGAGCCTGCGAAACGGCCTATTTAGGCGAAAGGAAGGACAAAAAGTGCAATGGCTTGTGTCAGAATCTAAACGAACAGTATTTATGGCTTTCTGGCACGAAACGTTGAGATATCCCGACGCTGGGCGCCTCATCGAAATTGTATTGGCGTGGCATGTCCAAAGTAATTATTATCTATTGTCAACAGTGCGCTATACGTTAGCGTTATAAACCACAAAAAAGAGAAAACGTCACCCCGAATCAATTTCTGCATACTGACCTGGTAGGTCCACTGTCGGTGGCTCGTGGCGGTGTAGCCTATATGCTTTCCGAGGTCAATAGTTCTACCTGATGGGTCGAGTTTGTACCACTGAAGAAAATCACAACAGATAAGATTATAAAGTGCTTAGAGGAGCGGTAGATCAGTATCAACAGCTACGGGATTAGCTCCAACAACCATGACCTATTGAGGGCATATTCAACTGCCAGGTTAACCCGTAATTCCTAAAACAGCTAACTGAATAGATGGGCGCCACATAGCGACAAGCCTATGCCGGAAGACTGACAGGCACTCGCCTTCGAGTCGGCGACTATGTCATGGTCGTGTAGGTCGAGCCCATTCCACTGAATGCTGTCAATGATGGTCCGTATACTATGAAAAGGGTGGACGCAGAGCACAACACAGATTTCATTAACATGCCCGTCGGACCACGAGTTTTCGCACTTGATCGTTTAAGCGGGGTGCGAAAAACCGACTCCTCAGTTGGAGGGAAGATGTAGCAGTAGCCACATTTGCGACGCGGAACGGTCTAATGGTCCTATCTAGGGTTGACGTGAATACAGCAGAAAGTCATTTCTGAAGTGCCAGAATTAAGATGAAGCAGTCAGGACAATGATGGAGGCAGCATTCGAACCGCAGAAGGGAATTTGAAACAATAAATGTTTGTATATTTTATTAAATAGACGCGCTTTATGCGAGCAGCCTCCTATATATAATTGATTAAAAATAAAGCATTTATGTTGAGCAGAATGACTTCATCTGGCGGTTTGGAAAACTTAGAATGATTATTGTTTGCAAAAATGAACACTCTGACTGCGGAGATAGAGAAAAAAAAAATAGGCTGGACGACACCATTATATTAAATGCTGAAGGAATCTGCATAAACGACACAACCAATATAGGTGAAGCCAACATCACGTAATTTGTCTATTTAATTTTTCTGTTCTTCTGTTGCCTAGGTCCGATATCCACGACAGCCCGGTGGGTCAAACGCTCTACGTCCGGGTTTGTCACCCTCACAAGCTCGTGCAGTACATCCTAACATGACGGCAGGTTCAGGCACTGCACCAGGAATGCACAATGCGCCTTATTCCAAATCAGTGGACCCCGGCTATCCTTCTGGTGGTGCGTTCAATCTCCAACCAGGTGTAATGGATAACAGGTTAATCGAAACAATTGAATGCTCGATATTAATCTTAAAGTAATTAGCAATCATTGATTTCGCAGGTGGTGATAAAAAATTTTAAAATAAAATTTGCGAGTTAAATAAAAAACACACCAATCTCATTGTATTTACCCATTTGTCGAATAACATATCAAAACTACCGCCAGTCACGCGTACTGACGCGTTTCGACCTTCCATGATCATCAGCAGTATTTCAGCACAATGCAACTATGTATATTGTATAGGTATAGCCTAAAAATTCGTCACGAATTTAAAACCTGCTAAAAAATTTCCGTTCCTATAAGACGAGTTCTCGTTGTGTAAATTAACCCTGTTTTATTACTTTCTCTTTATTTTCTTTCCACGTCTCGAACAGTGTCCGTACTATAATGGTAAATCAGGTTTGGCTACTTGTACATACCAACGGGTATCAGCGTGAAATGTAGATGTTCTGTAGCGTAGGCATTGAGCTGTATGCCTCTGTACCAGATGGTCATTAGTTAGATTCATTTGCTTAGCAGTCCTGGTTACTTAAAAGGAATCTACCAATCAAAGCGAAACGATGGTTTGGTGGATAGCTATTGTTTGTCAACAGTCAACACTATACATATACACACACATATATATGCAGATATATGCATTTATATATATATATATATATATATATATATGTATATATATATATATATATATATATATATATGTATTTATTTCGGAAAAGGAAAATGTTGATTTTTTTTATTATTTCATGACTATTATGAAACTTGATTTCGTTGTAGGCTCATAGGCATAAATAGATAAAGAGGTCTCGGTTGTAGAAAACCCCTTATGCAATTGGAAGCTAATTGCCGAGTAAAGCAGTCCACTCTGATAGATTGTCAGGGCTCTGAAAAGACAACTTCGCGTTCACCATGCGTACGAAGATGAGAATTCTGTCTCAGTTACTAAGGAAATATCATTACTGTCGTTGTTCTACAAAAAATCTTTTATAAATTTTACGTAAACACGTGGCCTTTCATGATAGATATTGGCGAAGCCGAGAGAAATCTCATATTTTACATTACCGGTATATATATATATATATATATATATATATATATATATATATATATGAACTGGTCTTATGACTGACTGGGACCTGCCATTCAAGATTCTGGAAATCTATCATCCTGGATGGAAGTCTATGTGTATAATCGTTAAGAATTATTAATTTTCAAGCTCTAGTAAATAAGCAACAGAGAGAGAGAGAGAGAGTGAAAACGGTATTTTGCTTTGTTGCATCAGTTATGAATTTCCCTCATACATAATCAATTTAAAGATTTTGTGAAATTGTAGTTTGAAACAGTAGACAAGAAACACCTCATTCTTATCAACGCTCACAATAATTCAAAATCACAGAAGTTGCTGATCTGATGGCCGATGCGGTCTATACGTGACGTTTTTATTAACTTTGATGGTACACCGAGAACGCATTTGTCCCCCTCTCCCCCAACTTAAAGCAAACGCTCTCAAGGTTATATACTTCTTCAAAAATCAGTCTATGCATAGCTCCGTTGTGTCAGTTGGAATGTCAGTACCATTTTAAACTGTATTCCAAGCCATTTTTTTAAAATACGATCTATTCCTGTGTATGTTCTCACGAATAACTGTTACTTCTGTGTAATTTGTTTAGGTCAATTGATCCTGTCACTGGATATCCACAGCCAGTTCCTTCTGCACCGAGTGGCGGCATCTCAACAGACAGCTCAACATCATACCCTCCTCCTGACCTACCAGTGGTACTGCCCCCGAGTCAAGTTGATGGAGCTGGCGGGGTTAGTTTATTGTTCTTGCTTTGTGACGATCTTTTATACCAGCTGCAGCTAATTACAACTTCCGAGTATAGACTTCAGTCATTCATTTGTCTGTGTCAGTTACTTTTCTGGTGAATTTGCTTTAATTGAGACTGTTTAAAAACACCTAATAAAATAGCCAAATGACAAATGCGATGCACCGGAAGAATCAGTATAATCATGTATAATTTACCATTCAGCCATGTTTGTGCATTAATAATTAAAAATTGTAACACCTGGAAAACAATGGACTCAAATAGATCATGTAGCAATTAGTTATAGATGACGTGGTTGAATCCAGGATTGTTGTTAGTTTTGGAACACTTATGCCGCCTCGGACCATATACTTATCTGTTGCAGATTTCCACTAAAGTTTTCCAAAACAATTAGTAAGAATATGTAAATGTAAGCAAACTCGAACAACCGTCCGTCTTACAAAAATATGAAAATATTCTAAAGTCAAAGGTAACCGGTGTTGATGGCGAAAATTAGAACTTACTATGGACGAAGATAAGTTCTACTATGTTTAATGCAGGTACGACTGTATATGGCATTGTAGGCCCCCGTTAAAATAATCATTGGTTCTTTGTAAAATCTATGGAGATACTCGAAGCTAGGCGCCAAATTCCACGTGGTTCGGCTCGAAATAGTACTCGTAGAAATGTAAGACTCCAACTTAAGCTGAAGAGATGGGAGAAGCGTTCGCATTAGGTAATAGCCGCTGTATGTTTCAACTTATCCGCACAACAGGTCTGAGAAAATTAAAAGTTTGCAAAACTATAAATGACAGCAACACCAATCTCGTATCCGATAACATATGTCGTTTTGATGGGTGGGCTGAACACTTCAAAGTTAAATTTTATTTGACAGCTGCGTCAGTTCCGATTCACGAAAGCATGCATTTATCAAAATTGTGGTATGTTAATCTCGAAGAACCATCAGAGTTTGAAATACTTGATGCAATCCTGCCTTTTAAACGTCCCGAGGCCGCAGGTCCAGATGATTTACTTCCGGGCTTATCCGAGGATGGTGGTGATATAATTTCAGGAGCGTTGACTAAACTGTTTCGTACTATATGTAATGAGGAGACTATAACACTTGCTTAGAATGAATCGATCATTATTCCTATCTCCAAAGAAGGCAATCGTAATTCGTGTGACAAAAATCGTGGTGTAAGCATGACTCCGGTCTTGTCCAGGTTATTTGCTTCGATTATCTTACGTTTTCTTGACGCTTCTTGTGAATAGCATACTAGAGAAGAGCAAGCTGGATTCCGTTGAGGACGAGGTTGTATAGATAATATTTTTACGCTAAGGCAAGCTCTTGAACAGAGACATTTATACCACCGTCCACCATTAGCTGTCTTGCTAGACTTCAATGGTACGTTTGACTCGGTGTATCGCGATATTCAATTCAACATTCTGTCGAAAAGTGATGTGCCCACCAAATTTTTACACATTATACGCACACTTTACACAAACACTTCCGGTCGCGTTAAGGTCTATAACGAATTAACGCACAACTTTACTATCACCAGTGGCATTTGTCAAGGCTGTCCATTTTCCCTGCTTTTTTTAATTTTTTAATAGATGCTATTATGAACAACACTCTTCCACAGGGCAAGATTCAGATGCTGAAGTTGTCCTGGGCGATAAACCAGTTGATCTTGACTATGCAGACAATATCTTACTCCTATTAGACAATCGAGATTCTGCTCTAGCCACCTTGAATAGGTTAACAGATTTTGTTCCGTATTTCGGAATGAAATTCGTACCCTCTAAATGTAAAATACTTTTACAGGGCCGTCCGTGACGTACTACAACTCTGCGACTACAGATTGAAGATCTAGACATAGTCGATAGGTTTACATATCTTGGGAGCTCTATCAATAACTTAGGCAATATGTCCGACGAGGTGAGTACGAGAATCGCGAAAGCTAAAGTAGCCTTCTCGAGCCTTCGCCATTTATGGAGAAACGCGAGTATTTCACTCTACCTTAAAGGTCGTGTTTAAAATGTATCTGTGCACGCAGTTTTATTATACGGTAGTGAGACTTGGCCCTATAAAGCTGATGATTTAGACGCTTACAGGTATTCGACCATCGTTGTTTGATAAATACGAAACATGTAGGTTAGCAACAACGAATAGCCAATGCGGACATCCGTAGAAGTATTTTTTGATTGACCAACAAGTGTTCCTCGTTAGAGAGACAAATAATGCTCCATCAGTTACGTTGGCTTGGTTATTATTTGCGGATGTCCTCAATCCGAATGCCCAGTAGAGCTCTGTTCTCTATTCTAGCACCAGATTGGCGTAATAAACAAAGCGAGCAGATTTTGACATGTCAGATTCAGTTAAAGCCAACTACATCAAAATGGTGTAGTATTGGACTCACTCGTCTGCCAAGATGGGGCCCACGTGCGCATCACAGTTCTTGGCTGGAAACTCTGCCTGATTGGCATCGAGTCGAGCTGGGTGGCAATCTTGTTGCAGCTTTCTAGTAGAATCATATTCGTAACTTGCTTTTCTTAGTGGGGCAGAGTTAGCGGTGAGGTTTGGCTTTGCTTATGACGTGATACAGTGCTAACCGCAAGGAAGCTGTATTGCTGATGTCGCCTTGCCCGAATGCTAACTTGGCCATAACGGTGTTGTGTGCATGTTTAGTTTGCTTCACTTCTGTGTGTTATCTAGATCGACATACTCATAGTAACTAGCTACTCTCTCGCATACATCTCACTAATAATTTGTTTGCATGTCGTTATTTGTAAATATCTTCTTGTTTTTTTTTTGTTTCGCTTCTTATGGTTATAATGCAGTGGTGTGATGATGATGATGCCCAAGATTAGGTTCCCTGCATCCCCTGACTACATGGCCTAACGCTATTTTTCGCGATATCGGTCACTTGATCACACACAGCGTTACTTCACTAACCATGAGACACTTGAGTCAGCGTAAATGTATGATAATCTAGCTGAAAATAGGGTACAGCGATCAGGTCTGGCAAATTCTGTATTTTTAGTTTAGGATTTTCTGTAACTGGCCGATTATAAAGGCTAGACCTCAGTTAATGTATGTATGTATGTATGTATGTATGTATGTATGTATGTATGTATGTATGTATGTATGTATGTATGTATGTATGTATGTATGTATGTATGTATGTATGTTTGTATGCATGTATGAGTTTATGTATGTATGTTTGTATGCATGTATGTATGTATGTATGTATGTATGTATGTATGTATTTATGTATTTACGTATGTATGTATTTATGTATTTATGTATGTATGTATGTATGTATGTATGTATCGTATTTATGTATGTATGTATGTATGTATGTATGTATGTATGTATGTATGTATGTATGTATGTATGTTTGTATGCATGTATGTATGTATGTATGTATGTATGTATGTATGTATGTATGTATGTATGTATGTATGTATGTATGTATGAATGTATGCATGCATGTATGTATGTATGTATGTATGTTTGTGTGTATGTATGTATGTCTGAGTTTATGTATGTATTATGTATGTATGTAGGTACGTATGAGTTTATGTATGTATGTTTGTATGAATGTATGTATGTATGAGTGTATGTATGTATGTTTGTATGCATTTATGTATGTATGTATGTATATGTGTATGTATGTATGTATGTATGCATGTATGTATGTATGTTTGTGTGTATGTATGTAGGTACGTATGAGTTTATGTATGTATGTTTGTATGCATGTATGTATGTATGTATGTATGTATGTGTGTATGTATGTATGTATGTTTGTATGCATGTATGTATGTATGTATGCATGTATGCATGTATGTACGTGTGTATGTATTTTAAAGCCAATGGCGTTTTGTTTTTTATTGGTTTCGGCTCTTCGGGTACCCATCATTTATAGAGCCTAGACCCCTTTTTATGTATGCATGTGTACTGCTACTAATATTATTATTATTAATAATAATAATATTCTGCTTTGAAGCTGATGCATTTTTTATTTTCATGGTTTCGCAAACTAGCATTTCCAGCTTAACCGGCAGTTAAGTGCACCGTATCCGATGCAATTGGCAAACTCATCAAGTGGTGGAGCACCGTATCCAAACAGTGCGTTATACCCAGGTGTCTCACAAGGAGCACAGAATGTGACCCAGCCTAACTCACCTTACCCGCAGCCAACGCAGCCGCCGGACATGTCAAGCTACGATCCTCCGCCATATTTGCCGTAAACTGTCTCCAGTTAAAGGTGACTGAGGAGAATCGGGAAGTTATTCACATTAAATATAGTTTGACTTATTCTGGGCGACGAAGAACTGACTCGAATAATCTGCTAGCGGTAGAGGTTGGATGTTTTTCGTTGGTTTTGCTCGGCATTTCAGTTGCAATTACTCCGTCCCTTTTTAGCACAGTTCGCGTGCAACTGAAGCTAGTTCGTTTAAGCGTCGCACAGACAGCCGGGATAATGCGAGTGGAGATTCTTCGAAGCGTGGGCCAAACAACGAATAAACAGCCACAACGTACCGCTGTCATGCGGCAGTCAACCGGTTAACGATTTTTAGTATGTTTGGCCATTTTACCGAATGTTGACGCATTTCTTGTTGCAGGCACCAAATTAGTTCTTTTTTTCTCTAAATTTAAATGGTTTTTTTCTGCTTTTCAATTATTATGAGTGCACGAATTGATTTCTGCGCTGGTCTGTTTAGTCGATATATTGATTTTGTACTGAGAGAAATTTTACTTGACTAATACAGTATTAAAATGATTGCCCATTTTTATCCATGAGATCCAAATCGAATTCCTGAAATTCTCCTATCTAATGGAATCGTTTAGTCCATTGCCAAAGGTAGTACCCCTTTTTGTATTTGTTAAATATTTTTTACGTTTAAAAATAATGTTTTCGTTTAGTTTTAGCGTTGCTAACTTATATTCAGGTGATCTACGTTCGTGTGTATTTTCGCCTTCAAATTTATTTTCATAGTCTCTAGATTTGTCGTCCTGATGGCGTAGAAGGGAATAATTAGTTGGCAAATCCGTTTTCTCGTCGTTGTTTTAGGGAAGGTTTTCTCAAATTGTGTGCAAATTGCTTTTTTTAAATTTACCTGAGCCTCGTTTTGACTGGCAGGCGTTGATATTTTTAAAAGATTTACTTGGGAAATATTGCAACAGCCAGTTTCGTCGATCTTATTTGGTAACGTATTTGCCATCGACAATGCTCCCCAAGAATATAGCAGGTGGTAAATTCAAAATAGGTAGAGAACATTCAACAACGCTATCAGGTATAATTATTAAAAATTACGGAACATTGTCAACATGTGCTAACTGTCAAAAATTGTGCAGTTAAATATCGAGATATCGACTGTGCACGCTCTTTACGTTTACTATTTTATTAATTTCTGTGGATTTGTTTGTGATGCTGATAAAAGTTCAAATTTATAGAGGCTAATTAGATACACTCCCCCTAACTATGCGTAAATAACACGGGTTTTGATTTTTAAGTATTGAGGTTAAAAAAAATTTTTGATCTTGATTTTAGAATTCACTTTCTTGCAGTAAACACGCGTTTTGCTTCTCATTTCTTGCTCTAAATAATTTAACACTGTACTCTGTTATTTTTTCTATTGCTATGCTCTTCGGTGCTAAGCATCGTTATGTCATTACTAGTACAATTTCAACTTGCATCGCAATATATATATATATATATATATATATATATATATATATATATATATACATATATATAAGGAAAACTAAAATCTGCCTCTACGGAAATGGGCTCATGTAAAATCTGCGGTCACACGACTGGAAAATAGTGTTTTCCATTATTCCTGCAAAGGAAGCAGAGAATCACTTGTGCGTATGATGACAAGAATTTTTCTCTCATACCAGTCGCCTTCCGCTTTAATTTCCTAGGCGCTAGCGTATGTAAGCGCGCAAAATGATGACCGTCATCGTCCGGACTGAGCACGGCATCATGGCTTTCTTTTATAATAGGCGGTAGGTAGTGTTCTTTTATTAACCTAAATTGTGAAGATAGCACTGTCGTCACGACTAGCTAAGGCTTGGCCCTCGTAAAGACCAAGATTTCAAAGGCTACGAGTTCTAGTATCTGATAATTCTAAGTTCACCTTGAGGTATGCGTCGCAGTTTGATAAATTAAATTGCGAAGTATAACTTTATGCTTAGTAATCTCTTATGAGTGGGTCACAAGCCACAAATCGGACCATCAAAGGCCACCAGAGTTACGCAGTGCATTGTAAGCGTTTTGGTAGACTGGTAGGTGGTGAGCTATCCGCCTCAAAATGATCATCAATGAAGAAGTTTAACCGAGGATGCGCATCTCTCAAATGCTGTCACAATTGTTCCGCGGCTAGCTTAGTCTGGCTAAAAACCACGCGTAATTTAGAAGCACTCTGTGCTACGTGTGGTTTTTGTTTTATGCACGGTTTTAGAATAGAAGATTACAAACAATGACTATTTTAAAGTAGGTAATTTGAAGTTGGATTAACACTTAGCTCCTATTGAGATTCGATAAAACATTGGCATGAAAATCTTAATTGTTCGCTTCGCAATCACATTGATCTAATCAGAAGAAGTACATAATACAGCTTGATTAGAATGCAATTTTTTGTGCGACAGAGAATCGGTTAGTTACCGAGTGCATGTTTTGCGAAAAAATGTTTTTCTTGCATCGACTGTCCTCATTTTTACTTTGCATATTTCTTGGTGTAACGAGCTTAACGTTGGAAAAGGCATCCGGAATTGAACGTCGTAATATCCTAAGTAAGAAACTGAGGACGACGGCTGTAAAAACCTTGTTTCGCAAATCAAGCACCAGATAATACATCTCGATTGTTTGAATCATTAACTGGAGGTGTGGTTGTATTACCATAATTTATCTTTAACAGTAAATGATAAACATAGCCAAGGTCAAGTTTAGCGTATCATTGGAATTGCATTTTAGTTCTGCTATTATTTAAAATAAATTATCTGGACCATTACAGGTCTCCAAACAATTGTCGTGGCAACGTAGTCCGTTTTTATAAAATGCAACCATCAAACATTTTAGGACAGAAATCTGATAAATCTGTCGGTTTAGTCGACAGGTAGCATCATAGGTTGGGCCGGCGGACATCAATTACAGGTAAGGCCTTAAAGATATCGACTGTTTATGTCTCCTCATTAGGATAGCTATTCTTTCAGTAGGCCTGCGTAGAGGTATGCTTTACTGGACCAAATTGGTCAAGGTGACTTTGAATCCTCTGTGCCGAAGCACTCACTGAACCAGTATCTACGCATATGCATTTAAATTTTGTAAGGAAAGGCACGTTGTTGCCTGATCCCATCGAGAGTTTAATTACGGCGGTTTATCAGTGTAATAAGTGGTATAGACAAAATCGGTTTGCTATTTTCGCTTCATTAGCCATTTTTAAATGAAATTACTGTTAACACGAAGGTAAATTTTATCTAATGAGATGTCGTTGTAGTCAATAAAACAGAATAAATGGTTTTGGTAGATATCTAATTTTTTTTGCTTTTTTGTTCATATTTTAAATTAAAATGTATTGAGTAAATTTTATGAGACTAATTTTTTCTGCTTACCAAAGTGCTTCTCTGTTATTATACTTTATTTAACTTATCTTTAAACATATTTATATATATTTATTTAAAAATTGTCTAGTGTGTTGCTATTGTTTAGCTTAATAAGAGTAAAGATTTTATATCATTTTTGTACCTGAAAAGTCATCGAATTTCGAAGCTGTACCAATATGGCAATGTATGTCAGTGAAAAGTTAAACAACATGTTTATATTAGAAAATATTTTTTTTGAAAATAGTTAAAACCTGAGAGAAGTATTCATTTAGTCTACAAACTTGATTCAAACAGCAGATACATTAAGCGGATTTTGGGGAACGCTTATGAGAAAAAAAAGTAGTATGGAAAATACGTATGTTCGCACGCCCACACAAAACACACACACACACACACATATATATATATATATATATTTGAATTTTTTTCTTGCGTTTATGCGTGGACGCTTTGACGACATTCGATGGTAATCTGCTATGTTCTGACGGTATTATTTACTTCCTTTGTAAATCTATCTCTGTCTTTCTTCTGGTGTTAATTTCAAGTCCCCAACCTTGATTTTATTAATAATTTTCACCATTCGTGTCTTAAATTATTGCTCGGAAGTGTAAGGATTGTGCAAACATCTGTGGTTACACCGTCTGATGTAATATCGAAATGATATTTAAGAATGCATTTTTTTAGCATAATTGGTCTTTGCAGGTTGTACCAAATTGACTACATGTACTTTTTACCGTAATCGACAAATGAGCAGATATTGCTTACAGCATACAACGAAAGAGGCATCTTCTTTTCGCACTCATTTTTCCCAGTTTGTCAAATTGAGAAAAGAATCAACTTCATTTAACACTATATTGCGAATGGCACATCTACGAGAATTTTCTTTCACTTTGGTATTGGAAACATACATGCATCGTTTTTTTATCTAATAGTCACCAAGGTGAAATATTTGGAAGTGTAAAAAATAGTACCAACTTCCATAAATGTTAATGTCACTTATGTTAACTTAAGATAGTGTTGCGTTAACTTTTTGTTTACTTTAAAACACTGAAGACCGAAATTGGCAAGATTTTAATATACTCTACGTCACTATTGACAACAATTCGAAGAAGTTACAGCATTTATTTTTTGTTACACACTATAATTGATTATTTTTTGGAGCGAAATAAACTAATTAATTATTGGTTAAATAGTGTAGTCTTTGATCTTATTATGCCAACTGATCTATTTTTATATTGTAAAATAATCTTTTAACAACAACGAAAATGATATTCTATTTGCTGTTTTGCAATTCACTGTTTTGTCGAGCTATCATTTTATAAATGAATGAAGATGTATACGCATATATGAGCTTCAATAAGATTTTTTTGTTATTTTCTAATTTCTTAAAATCTACGCATACTGGGCATTCTGAATATGCCACGCAATATTACGCAAATAAAATAAATTCTACCGGCATTTTACTTATCTTATTGAATTTTATTTTTGAAACTAGTATACGCGAATGACGTCAAAGGTATGCTGAGGCAATGTGATTGGAAAACGTTACTGTGCTTGTCTATTTCGTTCTGACAGTCCAGAATGTATTTAATTTAAGAAAAGAGTACGTCATTTTGTCTTCATGGTCATTTTATGCTAAGAAGCAGGTCTGCATCAACTGAAGGGACAAACAACGTTGTCGCCGCATTCACAGGACTGCGCCGTATGCTAGTTGATTTTATGTTAAAGATGACGTCTATAAAAATACGTCGCTCGGACATGCGTGTACCACTGTGTTTCTGGTACCATGCCACGTAATGTTGATGACTGATAATGCTGTATTTGTGCATCTGTATATCAAGCGTAGCGTACTTTGAAGCTTAAGCTCTCAAGTACCAGGAGGTGGTGCTACAAAATTCTGGCAGCACGTGTAATCTTATAGACGCAGGCCTCAAAACTAGTCCTTAGTTTATTGCGCCAATTAGTCCAGTTGAACTCAAGGAACTT
>JAQBSW010008339.1:0-34850 GCA_029291075.1 Eudiplozoon nipponicum | reverse complement strand
ACTTCAATCCAATGGAAAATATTGACTATTGAAAATATCGTTTGTTATTGAAATCAAATTTATTTAAATCAACACTGCAAGCTTAATATAAACACCAATCCCATTGTACATACCTTTATCATTAGAAATTAAGCATTGCATAAATTATAAAAGGTGATAGATCTAATATACTGGATAAGTCCTTATTTAGAATTTTAAAATTACTGTCCCGAATATGCCGCGGACGGTATACGAACCGGATCACATATGCTTCGGTGTCTAAAAATCTATTCACTGTGCCACCTCTGCCGCATACTACACGCTAATAAATATCATTACCCAAGGTAGCGTAGTTTATTTTCTATAATAAAAGAATAGGGGTAAGTATTTCAAACTTTATGTTAAAAGTTTGCAATTTTGACTCCACGTGAAGAAAACACTAACTATAACTATAAGTTGTTATCGATTTTTAAATTGTGTGTTGTGTAATGCAGGCTGACCTGGTGATTCGAACCACAGACGCAGAATAAGACTTGCCCTGTTTCGCGCGATGTGAACAGCAAAATCTATACGGTATATGAAGATTTCCCAAAAAGGGCAAAAACGTTCTTTTGCCTAAACTGCTTTTTTACATTATGCGATGCTTATTTTATAGTTTAAAGTTTTACATATGGGATTTGTGCTTATATTAAGATAAAAACCTTGACTTAAATAATTTTTATCACCGTCAACCCAACCAATGTTTGTTTATTACATAAACTTTAAATTTTGTATCACTTATACAGGTAGCGTGGCGCCTCATCTATACTAAAATATTGGCGGAGATTGATTGGATATTGAGGTCTAAACAGGCCATACAAGTTCCAATTTAATGAGTAAGTTTCTTATTGTAAATAGTTTGTAGCGTGCGGTAGTGTGGCTCATCGCTGAGAGTCCCAGACTTCAAAGCAGACATGGTGAGTTTTGAGCCTTGTCTGCAGCAAATTCAATAAGGAAGCAATCGGTATACGTGTTTCTTTGACTTTAGTAACTAATGTAATTTGTGACCTTTATTGGCCTCGTATATGCATATATTTAATGTTTCACTAAACTGTGCCAAATCCCGATTGCGTAGTGGTCTCAGGAAAACTGAAATTTAATTGTACATTTATGCAGAAATACTATGCCGTCATATTCACCCCAGGTATTCAATAAAAGATCATACATTGACCATTTTTCGAAAAGAAATCTTAAGAGAAATGTATGCATGCTTATGATAAATATTAGTTTGACTTTTTAAATAATCGCACGAAATTTTGTCTTAAATCAAATAAATTAACATTAGAGATTTGAGTGACTATGGCCATAATTTAATCAGAGTCAAACTGGCTTAATGGATTAACACAATAAATTCAGATTAATAGTTTTATTTACTTAAAGTATTACGACATGGCTCTATTATATATAATGCCAGTTTGAACGAAAATTGCGTAGAACAGAAAATCGTATTCATTATTTATGCAAGTTATGACTTCAGTGCACAAACATTAATTATGATGTGGAATGACTGCGGCCTAGACTAGAGCCGGGGCAATTTCACTTCTGTGACTTGCAACATATATATTGCGTTGCTCGTGTCTTTCATTGCATGCAGTTTCCAGTTATATGCAAATATATGTGCTTTGGAATAGCTTCAATTCAATTCGAACCAATCTGACTTTGCTTTTGACGCAGACTTCCAATGAGGCATTTTTGCCCTGTCTGCATAAAAATTCCTACATTCTACCTTGGGAAGAGATATTTAATTAAAGCATTACGTCAGGATTCAAATAAATTGATGTGATTAGTATAAAATAAAAATTGCATGGGATAGTATTATAATGTACATAGTCAGTGGTGATTACCTGGCTAAGACATCGTTATAGCAGTACAGATAAATATTTTATTCATTACCTAGCTGAATGCTATGATGTATCATTTTATGTGCTCTTGTTTTTATTTATTTAGAGCGATCAGTTGTCCTTGAGTGCGTGCATATTATCTCTTGAAATTCTTAAATAACTTATGTTTTACCTGTTTTGTTGTAGGCAACCCACGCTGTAAGTGTTGGAAAATGTTTAACTATTTCTTGTAAATATTGGAGTATATGTATATATTTTATGCATATTTGTTATAATTAATTCCTGAAACATGTCATAAGATTAATCATTGTACTATAGAGAACAACTGCGTTAGAAAATTTGTCATGTATTTTATCTTGAATTATCTTGGCTAGTATGTTCACATTTGTATATTTGAATTTGAACAAATGAAAAATTAATCGATGTATTTTGACAAAGTTTCAACGCAATAAATCATTCTATCTTTTGTTTTGTTTAGAAATATTGGTATTTGCTCCGAAAGACGTCAATTCAATCTTCTACAGCATCTGCCTACATATGATTCTCCACACAGGTGCAATTCGAATTATAGTTAACGCTAGATGCAGACTGCGGTGGAATCTTATCTTTCACACTAAGTAGAGGAAGTTTTGTGTTGAATGTTATCATAGAATAGTAAGCTGCATAATATGTGAAAGTAACAGCGGAATACAATTTATCTCTTATGCACTTCATTGCCCTGTAACTTTTATATTTTAAGTGCATATAAACAGGTTTATTATCAACAGTCAAGACATTCACTGCGGATTTTTTTACATCGTTAAGTTTTTATCAATTTATTGAATGTGGTGAGTAATCATTAATGATTATAGTGTTACGTACACCCGCCAACGCAGTCTGAAAACAATTAGGCGAACAAATGCGTGATATCCTATTACAACGTGTCTTAGCTAAGCCTTTTTCCATTACATTGGGCAGAAGCCATTTGTTTTACTTTGTTCATATCTCTAGAAATATCAGTTGTCAAGATGGAGCAAAAGCAAATTCTGTGTAATTTTATATGTATATTAAAAAGCGATATCGAGAAATAAATACATTGTAAACCTGAACAAAACCTATCCTACAAGCAATATCATTAAATTTGAAAAACTGCAGTTTTCCTTTCGTTTTGTGTGAGTGAATGAAATCGAGACGGCATCGTTTAATTCTGTTGAGGCAGATGCACGCGAGGCTGTTACTATGTGAAGAAAAGTAGAAGTGCGCTGGAAACTTTCACAATATATTGATCTCTTCATTTGATCGTCACATGTGGACGTGAATTGTGGAAGGCCGTGGTATTGAGACACGTCGATGCCGAAATTTAGTCAGTCAGCTACCTACGCGTCTTTTCTACGGTTTTGTTTAATACAGGAAATGGACAAACTCAACTCCATTGCGTTTGTGTTATGTGATTCGTCAAGACAATGCAGTTTTGTACGCAGCGGATGAAGCTTATTATTCTTCCATCAAGAAAAAGTAATGTGAAGAATTGTTAAAAAGAAACAAGCTCGACCACTATTTTGCTAGACATTTAATTTATTTTTATCAGATGCGCGCCAATGTTAAGTTTATTTTTACAGCACATTTGTCATTGGTAGAACAATCGATGCCACTGTTACATATAGACAATTTTAACGACGGTCGACAAGGCTGGTTTATCAAGATGCCCAAGCGAAGGTTAGCCGTGGCTAGATCCTGTAGCACACAACGGTTCATTGGAATTCTCTGCTGAGGCGGAGAAAAGTTTATTGGTACAATTAGACCTAGCTGATTGCCTACTGGCTACTTTGTTAATCATTATGATGTGTATCTTTGTGTGTTTTATTTTATGGCCCAGGTAGCAATGAGTGTTGGACATTATTGAATTATGTTTTTTATTGAACTAATAAATCATTTTTAATTTTATGTGCGTTATTTTGGAGCAGCCAGACTGTAAACTATTTAAACTGTTTAATTTTATTTTTCCTATTTAAATGAGGTATATATATATATATATATATATATATATATATATATATATATATATATACATCCACTGAACATTGAATATCGTAGGAAAATATGATGCATCAAGTAGATAAATGTACCTCATTGTGTAATTAACAAGTACACGTTAGTAATACTGTGTCCGGTACTCGAGTGCAGACGCATGCTTTTGGGTGTCGAAATTGATCCACAGTTCAAACACCAGCTACGCATGACATATTATTGCCAATTATATATCAACGTACATATTCAAATCGGTGTTTTATTCAAGTGGAGCCTACTCTATTTGGATTTGTGAAATTAATCTTGGACTAGCAACAATCATTAGAATACTATAGAGCAGACAAATTTCCATCTGTAAATGTGTTTTGCATTAAAATATATTGGTAGGAATTCTAATAATTATATGTTGTAAAATAAACTTAACATTGCGTAGGATAATGCTTTTATCTTGAGATTTGTTGTGTTCTAATATATATATATATATATATATATATGTATATATATTCCCAATTTACAATGGCCAGTGCTCGAACCTAAGTAATCTGATTTAGAGCCTTGCCACTCGTCCACTTCACCATCAAGCCACACATGTTTATCAATTTGCAATTGTGTTCTAACGTATGCTTGTTATTCGATTATATATTCAGGTTGAGTCTAATTTACATCGATTTGACGTAAAGATGCAAATAGACATTTCAGCTCTGTCGTTAATATAGAGACACAATATCATCAATAGAAGTGATTTTCAATGAAGTATGGTAGATAATGCTAAATAAGCTGCAACGTAAAAAAATTCTCATCAAAAGTATTTTTTTATAAATAAAAATTTCATGTGGTTGCATGACAGAAAAGTTGTAGAACTGAAGATATTTTGCTCTTTTCAAATCCCAACTGAGGCAATTCTGACAATTAATTGTAGAAGAAAGACTAAAACGGGGTTAACGGTAAGCTAGCATTTGGTAACCACTCCCATTTAAAATTTATACTCAAATCAAGAATATAATAAATCTCTAACAGTCCAACATTTCTTCAACCAAATATATAATTGTTATAAAGCATACTAGCGGCTAATACTGATGAGTCGCCGATAGTAACGAAGATGGTGTTTACATGCGATTATAGATTGTGATAATTTTGAAATGTGAAAATCAATCTGGTTTTATTTGAACAAAATTGTTTCTAGGTCAGCAAAACGTTTAAGTCGTTGGTAAAATAAAAGACATGGGAAAAGCAAAAATCTCATAATGTTGCAGTTAGTTCATTAAATAGGCAGTGAATTGAACAAATAATTTCTAATTCGATCACCGCAATCAATTCTATATAATAATGAGTTAATCTTATGTAAATTTTTGATCACATCATCAATATAATTGGCCAGCATTTGCGCAATAGAGTAAAAATTTGCTTGAATGAATTATTGATTTATTACCAGTTAATAAGATATGCTTAATTTATTACCTCACTAAAATATTTTCTAAACTTCAATATCTAATTTATATATAAAATTTTCAATTCTATTTATATTTTTGGCACTGTTGTATACAAAGTTGGGCTTCATTTGCTAATTCAAACGTTCAACCACAGGAGTATGTTTTCGTTTTTTTTGGCAACAACTCAGTCTCCGATAGGAATGCACCTCGTGTCCGTTAGTTTCATAGACATACGATTCATATTTACATCACGTAACAGGTGCAATTTGACAATTTTTTTATGAGTGCTAGAAAAAAATTAGTTAATTTCCGATAAATCTATACGCCTTGTGCTATGACATCACACGCTAGCATACGTTGGGCAACCAGGCAAATCGGTTTTGAAATTCAGCATAATAGCAAGATTTATAAAATGAATATTGTTGAAATGGCGTTAGTTAACTAACGTTTGGTTTTTATGGGGCAATAACGTGTAGTTGCCTTATTTCCCACGACTGGATTTTACCACGAGAATAATTAGAAATTAGGTATGAAGACCATCTACCACGCCAAAAAAACTTTGCATTACTTACTTTTTTAAAATAACATACCATCTTTTGTACTTTAATTAGTGGAATATTCTTCGCTTTCGTTTTCGATCAAAGGTTCAACTTAGCCATTCTAGATCTGCAAGTTTACAGCAGACGCCTAAATATAAAATTCAATTCTATTTTTGGTTCCTATTAGCAAAAGACTTTACAGCCAACTATGTCAGGTAAATTGGTTGAATTTTTAACTTTAGATGATTTTTTGGCTATACCAAAAGTATAAATACATTCACACACACAAACACACACACACAAACACACACCAAAATGATTAAATAATGTATTGATGAAATTTGTAAATCAAAAATATAATGCAAATAGCATATTTATCTGTCGTTGATAACAATGCAACTACTTCATTTTATTATAAAAATGAGCGCAAAATAAATTTAAGAAAAATGAAATCTTAGCTGTTCTGTTTCTAAGAAAAAGTTATTTTTCCATTAAATTATAGGTTTCAGAAATTTATTGCTTTAAAATCTAAAAAAATGATTTATTTATTTTGTCTTTCTGCTAATGAAATTCATGAGTAGGAATTTTTGCTAATAATTTTGCAGAACAGAATATGTGGTATTCGTACATTTTAAACAATTTTATGGAGGTAATATAATGAATGAATTTTTACATACCAATTTCTTATAGATAATTCTTCAGGGACTGTCTAAATTTAGCCGCGGGTGGCCCAAAACCTGGCATATTTGCATTAGTTTCTGGGAGTTTATCCACTGCGCTACAAATGCCGCATACTACATATAATTTCACAAAGTATATCAACATATATGTTGTGATTAGCATTTCCTTCAGGGATAACCATTAAGGAAACTATAAATACCCGAAGTTTTAACTGTCACCAATAATTAGTCATTATACAACAGACACAATGATAAATAGGGAAGTCATATTGATTGGATGTGCAATGGAAGGATGTTAAAATTATAAATTTTATCATGATAAAACTAAATTTGGCATCAAATGACAAAGATAATTCATCGACTATACCAGTTTCGACTTTATTTGGTAACTGTCAAGTACTGTCCAGAATTTGCCGCCCAAAGTATTTGAAATGGGGCACAGTTGCTTTAGAATTTGTGATTCTATCCACTTCACAACATATATCGCTCACTAGACAATATTCTTAAGTTACACATTAACATTTAGAAGATCGGCTGTTTCAAAATAGGTTCCATTTGATGGAAAGGCTAACCAAAAAATATAATTACATTCACGATTTCAAATTTCATTTAGTGTGTGGCAGATGTTGCGCAGTGTTTACAGTTACAGACACTTAAGCAACTGTGCCCTGATTCGATTATCTTCCGCAGAAAATTCGGGACAGTAATTAAAGAGTTCCTAAAAATGACGAAACGAGGCCTCCAGGTGAAGTGTATTTGTTACCTGATGCAATGGTTAGTTTACACGGAAAAAATACTAATCTTTATGAATGGCCTTTGAGTATTATACAGATTTTTTTTCATTTGGAAGAGAAAACGCAATTAATATAATATTGTACATTTATGTAGTGTTCATTGCGGAGAAGTAATACATAGGCAATTGTTTATTATGTATTGCGTAACTAGTAGCAAAGCAGTTCAAATATGACCAGACGGATATACACAATTCCTTAAATCATGATTGCGGGCTTTAAGTCAACATCTATCCTTTTTTATTTAACCAGTCGTCAAATAACATAGCAAAATTACTGCAAATCGCACGCACTGACACGTTTCGACCATCCATGATCATCACCAGAGCACGACGGTAAACTGACTAGCGCGGATCAAACGACATTGCATACATATGGAAAGCACGATGCGGTTTCTCAAGACCAGTAGCCTCGCACAATAAAATGGAAAGGAAATCAAGCGGCATAATTTCGAGGCAGTCCCGGAAAATTAAAGTGCGGATGTCGTTTATATATATATATATATATATATACATATATATATATATATATATATATATAATACACTTAACCAATCACTAATTGTGTGGATGTTATTTAAATGAAGATTTGGAGCTTCAAGTAAATACAAATCCCATCGTATCAAACTGGTCGTCTGAAAACTTAGCCAAACTACCGCCAGTCGCACGCACTGACGCGTTTCGAGCTTCCATGATCATCATAATATTACGACGGCAAACTGATTAGCGAGGATCGAACCGCATTGCATATATATGGAAAACAAAATTAAATATGCAGCTGTCACCTCTAATAGTATCGCACAGATTTTACTTGATTTTAAACAAAATGTTACCACCTTCTGCTCAATCAATATTTTTTTAAATTGTATTGCTTGAATATACATAAGTCTGCTTGATGATCGCTTACATTGTTGTACAATTTGATCATTCTTTTTGACAGTTGTGATGTCATTTTTGCAGCTGGTTTTATT
The DNA here is from genome assembly GCA_029291075.1 of Eudiplozoon nipponicum. NCBI lineage: Eukaryota > Metazoa > Platyhelminthes > Monogenea > Mazocraeidea > Diplozoidae > Eudiplozoon > Eudiplozoon nipponicum. The sequence continues at coordinate 26,574 of JAQBSW010008339.1, read as the reverse complement.
TCTCTTTGTTGTTAATCGGATCGACTATTTTTGAACGCAGGTGTAATTGGTGTATGGGTTCGCGTGAATTTTATTTTCTTATTTGGTTTGTGTGAGTCGTGACCAGTCAAGTAAAATATCATGTTGTTGGTACTCTTGAATGTTAAAGCCTTGTGCATTGTGATTTACGTAAAAGGCTACATATATGAGTTACGGTTGTTCGAACTCTGTCAGTTTAAACAAAGTTTTCATCAGGTTGTTAAAACAATTCATCCAGCAGACCAGTTCCTTCTTTAATTCCGATAATATGAATATATATATATATATATATATATATATATATATATATATATATAAATTTAAAGGCAAAACAAGATAGAAATATATAAACATGGAGAGAGCTTGAGATAAGGGAACAACCAATCAATTTCGTGCGTCACCTCCAATTCAGGCATTTAGATTGAACTGAAGGTGATGTACGTAATTGATTAGTTATTCCCTTATTTCAAACTCTCTCTTTGTTTGTATATATATAAACCGCCTATGTCCGAATGCCATCAAGGACAACCAGTGAAAACTGCAAGACGCTGATTAAATTACGTATTCACTCAGTCGTTAACTTGCGAGCTGGAATGAGAAAAAATGAAATGCCTTTAAATTATAATCAGAAACCTTCATGAGAATAGCATCAGACTAAGAAATCAACGCTTCACAATATTCATATTCTGCTTAAATGAAATTTTCAACGAAATGCTGATATATTTTGACGGAAGAAAATATATTAATTTGACACTGGCAATAGCTTGTCAATCTACTTTCCCAGTGCAATCCATCCATTACAACAATGCTTTGTCAAAATCCCACAAAGACATAATTAACAACATAGCAAAGTGAATCATAAAAATATTCTCTGAACACAATATCGAAGAAGAGGTAAGTTATTAGAGATTCTTTTGCAAAAAACAGCTACTCGGATAGGTCCATAGATGTTAACATCATACCAAGTTCGATTGGTACTAAGGATGATACCCATTAGAGGCGAACTGCGAGTACCAATAAAAGGGTAACAGTTAAATCGAATCACAAGCTTTATTTGTTAGTGAAAATGTTTAAATAGAATTCAACACGCTGTGAATCATGTGATTGGAAGCCTTGGAAAATTAAGCCATTTATCTACCAAAACCTTTATATTCTACATGTTTTCATTTTTTGTGCGGTAGCACATACACTGGAATCCAACAAAATTAAAGCAAAATTTCATTAAAATATACCTGACACAGTCAGTAAAATCAGCTATTCGCAAATTTATATTTGAAAAGTGCCATCCAAAAGATTTCAAAAATTTCTCGCTTACACAAAATACAAGGTGCGAAAATTTATTCTTAATAAAAAATCAAACCTCAGTCTGAAGATTAAGTTTTTCAATGAACATGAATTTTCATTCGACGGGTCACGAGCAACGTAATCAACGACATATTACCCACCAAATCAGGAATGGCTATTGACTGATGTTAAAACAGCTACACAATCGGCATCACTTCCTTCAATAATAATGAAAAAACTGGCACAAAATATGATCATTCAACGCTGAAATCCGCACACTCTGCACTGTAACCATGGTAAAAATATAGTTAAAGAACATGGCGATACAAAAGACAACGTACGGAGAACCACGTTTATACACGCAATATCCAAGAAACCGAAAACCTGGTCAAAATTGAAACCTTTAGTACAAGAATAACCTGATCTTAATCATCTTTCTGTAGAACAAACAAGGAATACAAATACACGCCACAGATACGCTCATTTAATCATAAATCAGCCCACAATAAATCATCAGAAAAAACAACATTGAAATAAGTGACCAGATCGTTTCTCAGCAACTTAACAAATTGAAAACAGAACCAATCTTAATGTCTAGTTGCGTATTCTCGAAATATTTGCTTCCATATATAAAAAATTAATAGAAAGATAAATAAAAAATAGAAAATTAAATAAACTGATATATAAATAAATATTTAATAAATAAAAAAAATTAATAAATTATTTCAAATGTAAATAAATAGACAAATAACTAAATAAATAAATAATTGAATAAATATAAATAAACATATACCTAAATATTTAATAAATAAATAAATTTATAGGTATGTATACACAATAAATTTCGCTTAAACTGCAAATTAAATAAGGATTACACCCATGATTTCATGAATAAATCTTCTATAGATATTGATTTAAACAGCAGACTCATCATAAGCATACATTTACCAGTACAAAATAAGCATTGCATTTTGCAGAAAAAGCAATTTATCTAGTAGATTAATATTGTGAAATGTGCTCAATAAGGTCGAAAATGGTCTATTGGATTCATTGATTATTGAAAATTATGCAATGCTTAGTTTATACTGACAAATGTATGTATATAACGGAATAGGGGCTCATATCAAGATCGCAAACTTGATTTGAAAAATTTATATCACCGCTCGCGGAAACGATGTGCGTTTATTTGCACAAATGTTGAATTAAGCAGCACTTCCCCGGGTAGCGTGGTGTTTGTTCAATACTGACAGATTGGGGTTAATAAGTTAAAACTTTAGTTCTGAAGAGATATCATACAGACTCCACCTAAAGTAAAATTTACCAAAGAAAGTTTAGCTATAATATAACGGAAATTTTGTGTATCCTGCGGCAGAGTGGCTCAATGGTCCAAGCACAGGATTGCAAAGCAGATGTGCTCAATAAGATTAAATCTGTGGCTTGATTTAACTGCCTTTCCTACATTCTACATTACTTATATAATACTAAAAATACACACATATATATATATATATATAATGTGACAGGTGGTTATATCAAGATCGCAACCTTGATTTAAATAAATATGTAATATGTTGGTGACATAGTGATGTCTCCAAATGGTTAGTCACCTGAACGCAACAAAAGCACTTTTACAAAGGGTCACACATATTTCAAGCTGACTAACTTTCTGAACTCTTGGCTGTGTTTGAATAAAACTAATTTCATATTCGCCATATCCGTTATATAAATTTGTAACTTAATCGGAAATATGAATAGGTATGAAGATTAGACAGTTACTAATATGTAACCTAAACTTTTGTTCTAAAAATCAAGTTATCGAAATATCGCATTGAGCGCACTTCCTTTATTCAAATAAATTTTGAAATATTATTCGAGTGCGCAAAATTTTCACGATTATAAAATGCATGGCTGATTTAGAATTTGTAAATTTCGTCAGATTTACTTTTGAATTAACCAATCTAAATTATTTATCTTTAAGCAAATAAAAATTCCGATGCAACTATTTGAATGCATAATTTATTTGTTGGAATTAGTTAATTAATTCATGGGTTATCAATTTCTGATGCTTAATTAGCAAAAACCATCGATGGGACATATATTTCCCTTAGTAGTCTTTACTAAATTTAGTTACATTAAAAAAATCCATTAGTAGAGTGTGTGAAGTAAATAAAGTATTAATTAAAATGTAGAGCAACCACTCATAGATTTCTAATTAGTTGAGATCATTTTAGACCGTTTTATGCTAATTATCCCGTCGTATTTTTGGTGCAAATGCCAAAATACTCAACAAAAAAACAAATCATTGTCAATGTGAAAAAGGTCACATGAGGAGAAAGCTGGCAGAAATATCTCCTATAGTAGAATAATATTGCAATTACGTCACAGGAACGGATTTAATTAAGGTGAATAACACATTCTCTGCATATATTATATAATTGAATTTAATTTGTCGATACACTAACGAAATATATAAAACCTGATAGAAAAATAAAACTTAATTTATATTAAGATTACGATAGTTTAATTTTATAAATTTAAATTAAGAAGATATAATATAAAATTTTCAAGTATATACTAACTAATGATTCTTGGTTAGCCTTGAATTAATGTGAAGCATATATGGCATCTCTTTAGAAATTAATTTCCAACTGAGGACCCTAAACATGTCGATTTATGGCAGACGCTACACAACCTGGTGAAGTGGTACTGAATTGAAAATTTATGTATTTAAACGGACTTTGGTTGCGCGAACGGTGCAAACGAGTTTTGAATTCAAATTTGCGATTTTCATGTAAACAACAATCCTATTATATACAAAAATTTGTCAATATAAACTAAGCATTGTATAATGTAGAAAGGCAATTCATCAATTTGACCGGTTTCGTCCCTATTGGGAGCTCTTTACGTTTTAATCAGAATTTGCCACGTATAGGGCTCGTGCCTGTGCACGCCTGCGTTCGAATATAGAGGAAAGGCTAACAAGCGAACACTAGATAGTATAAAACTGAAAATTGGGTGTAGTGTGCGGCAGGGTATCTCAGTGGTTAGAGCAACATAATCTAAAGCGAACGTGCCATGGTTCAAGTCCTGCCCGCAGCAAATACTTGACAGTATGTGAGGAGCTCCCAGTAGGGACGAAATCGGTCTACTGGGTGAATAGCCTTTTCTAAATTATAACATGCTTAATTTATACTGAAAAAATGTATGCATATAATTCAGCTACTGTTGTTACATCAAGAAAACAACCTTGACTAAAATAATTGTTGTCACCGCCCGCGCAACCAATGTTCGTTAAAACAAATCAGGATTTTTATTTAACATGTAACACTTGAATATTAGATTTTAATATTTGACTCTTCGGCCTATTTCTCTACATTTATTATGTGTCAAAGCCCTAATTATCTGTCTATAGAGCATTCATATAAGTAATTAATTATTTTGTATTTGTTTCTGATAGAAACCGTCATAAATGTATACATACCGTAGATCTAGATATCTAACACGGTGGGTTTCAGATGAATATTTGCCAATGAGGTAGATATAACCAGACCACTTAATTAAACCCTGCTTGCAACTAGAACTCCTTCGAATTTTGGATCGTTTATGTCTCTTGTAGTCAATGTAGATACGTCGCGGCGTAATCAATTGACCGATATCATGAATAAGAGTGTTTGATTGGAGTACTAATTAATCTTTGACTTCAAAAATCTGCCACTGATTGATTGGTTACCTGGCCAGCAGCATGTTAAATTTTTCTGGTCAAATAGTGCATTAACAAAGACGATTGTAGTTCAATAGTGATGTGGCATCAACAAACGACCGAATGTATTAGGTCGGCTCGTAAATTTTGATCTTGAATAAACCTTTCTGGCAACCGTCACACTTCGAATTAATAAGAGCTAAGTACAAACCCTGATTTAAAAGGTTTCCTAGGAGCAGGCAGCAGTGACGCTAATCTATCAATACTTTGCTGCATAGAGGAGGCCAGACAACAAATATCTACAAGATTGCAATTCATCAATATTTTTTTTTAAATCTAGGCTAAAAGCACAAAATATATCAATATATCGCATTCAGTAGCCAAGTCACATTAATTATGCCAGTCGAATTGGAGATTGTATAGACTGTTTTTTTGTAAAGAGAAATTAACTATGACGCTGTATCGGGTTCATTCACATGCTTTGCTCAAGTCCACCTTTGTTGTGACACAAAATGCTTAGTGTTATATCCATTGTGCTCAATTAAACATTATCAGTGTGTGCTGGAACTCAGTGAATACGAGATGCGGGTCAAAGTTTAGACGTATCAATTAATTGGGACAACTTAATAACTGTCCGTGATTCCACCTTTTCCTTCAAAAAGACCATGGGAACGGACACATTTGTAAATACGTTTTCAATTAAACACTTGTAAGTCATATGCGTTATAGCAAAAAATTTATCATTAGACGTGGTTAAACGTGCATTGGTTGCGCGGGCGGCGATAAAAATTACGATAGTCAAATTGCGATCTTGATATAAGTACTTGGCCCATTAATTACTTACACATGTCAGTATAAAGTAAGAATTTTATAGTGTAGAAAAGGCAATTTATCCAGTAGACTGGTGTCGTCCTTATTGGGAACTCACCATGTGCTTACCAGATTTTGCCGCGGACAGGGCTCGAAACTGGGCACATCTGCTTCAGAATATGGTGTTCTAATCACTGAGCCACCCTACCGCAAATTACACAAAATTATCAGTTATATATCAAACATTTACTCATAGTCTTTTATTCTTTTAGGTGTAGCTCATAAGACATCCATGTAGAACCAAATTTCCAACTAACCATCCACAATCTTTCATTACTGAAAAGGCATCACATTACATGAGGAAGCGGTATTGCAATGAACATTTATATAATTAAACTAACATTGGTTGCTCGGGCGGTGATAACAATTTCTATAATCAAGTTTGCGGAACACCTGACCCATTAAGTACATAAATTTATCAGTATAAACTAGGAATTGTATAGCGTAGAAAAGGAAATTCATCCAGTAGATCGGTTAGAGCACCAGATTCCGAAGCAGACGTGCCCAGGTTTGAGCCCTGTCCGCGACAAATTCTGGCCAGTACATGATGAGTTCTCAATAAAAACTAGATGAATTTTCTTTTCTGCAACTATACAAGTCTTAGTTTATACTGACATATGTAAGCAATTTATGGGTCAAGTGCTTATATGAAGATCGAAATCTTGATTATAGCAATTAGACGTGGGTCTAAGAAATTGTTTAATCATGCTAGCGTATTAACACTCACACCAAAGATAATTTTCATATTCAGTATTTTCGCTGATCAAACACACTTAATAGTGTCATCTGTTTTGCGTGCTACTCACACATTAAAACAAAGCTAAAAGGTAAACGTTTTTGCAATGTATTTTACCTCCATAGACACAATGTGACAGAAATTGTCAGAACGGCAATCAAGGAAAGGTTATCAATAAAATGTCAAATTTTATTGGCTATCAGCACCAAGCAAAGAAATTTGCTTTAATATAGAATTTGATGAAGTGTTTTTCTGTCAACATTGTCAATAAATATACCGCTAGTCTGAAAGTAATGTAGACTTTAGTATCAGGATCTGTATCGCTTTTACATAGTTTTCACCAAATCAAGGAAATTGTTTCTTACGTATAAATGATATTTCACATAGGATTGTATTTGTGTAACCATTCAAACAATTATGCAAGTTTAACAATTTAACAATAATTGATTGCGCGGGTTGTGGTAACAATTCTATAAATCAGGTTTGCGAGCTTGACTTAAATAATTATGTAAGTCTCCTGTCTACTTATCCGGTTTCATCTATCACACAGTCTAGCATTTGTGGAACATCAGGATTAATCGGAACAGCTTCACAAGTGCCAGACAATGTGATAGATAAAACCGGAAATGTAGACACGAAACGAGAAGAATACTTGGAACGATTTCAAAAATACGATGTTATGTGATAGATTAAGCAATGAAGATGAGCTGCCAAAAGAAACAATGCCCTTCAGAAATTATTCGAAAACAATAAAATGCTTAAATGGTCACCGTGTTAATTTTATTAGAATGATACGCTTGATAACTGCAGTTAAGTTATGGAACAATTCTTTATATATCCAAATTAGTTTAGATATTCGTGTGTATTGAGAAAGAGAAATACTGTTAAATAAAGAAAAATTTACATTAAAAGTTATTGATCATTAACTTAACATAAAAGTTTATTAAATTTTTGTCGTAGTAAACGCGCGTAATAATATGCATAAACGAAGTTATAGGTAATACAATTTAAAAAATATTGATTGCGCGTATAATGGTAACAATTCTTTAAATCAATGTTTGTTTAATTGCATTAACTATATATACATATATATATATATATATATATATATATATATATATATATATATGGAGACAGCTGCAAAATGTTCACGTTCGTGACTGTGTAGAAACCGTGCAGCCGAAATTTACAGCCAACTACTATGTATGCGAGACTACTAAATGAGAGAGTCGCATACATAATTATGCTTTCTTTATATATACATTGCGATTTGATCCACGCTAGTCAGATTGCTCTCGTACACTGATGATGATGATGATGTTGTTGTTGTTGTTGTTATTGATGATGATGATGATGATGATGATGATGATGATAACGATGATAACGATGATGATGATGATGTTTATTGTGATGATGATGATGATGATGATGATGATGATGATGATGATGATGATGATGATGATGGTGATGATGATGATGATGACGATGACGATGACGATGACGATGACGATGATGATGATTATGATGATGATGATGATGATGATGATGATGATGATGATGATGATGATGATGATGATGATTACGATGATGATGATGATGATGATGATGATGATGATGATGATGATGATGATGATGATGATGATGGAAAGTCAAAACGCGTCGGTATGTGTGACTGACTGTAGTTTTACTTTTTTTCGATGCCTGGTTAAATACAAAGGGATTAGTGTTTACTTCAAGCTCGCAAACTTGATTTAAATAAGTTATAGATCTCCCGCACTTTAACTCAAGATAGGATACTTGCAAATATAACAGCATTCATGTTAACTTATTTCTGTTGTCTTGAAACCACGTAATTCACACACGTTTTAACCCAATCAATTATCTTTCGGTTAATAAGATAACAATACATAGTTATCAGGTGTGCAATATCGTGGCATATAGAATCACGTTACTCGATAGTTATTTTAAATTTTTTTTCAGATATAGCTATTTACGTAAGCTCTTCCGTAGTAGCTTCTTGAGCTTAATGTCGCCTTCTTAACTAATAATGAGGATAAATCATCCTGAGCGATCAGATAGAACTGCTTAGCTTCAATTTTTAAAATTTATTTAATACCTTCTGACGGCCAATGTATAACGAGCTTAATGGTCCATGGAAATACACCGCTTCGTAAATCTGTACAACGATAACAGGTATGTTCCTACGTCGTTTTCAAAATATCAGTTGCACAACTTATGTACAATTTCTGTCAAGTTATCATAACTTAGCGCTAATTATTTTAAAAGAACCAAAAATTTTATTAAGCACGTAAAACGGTCAGTGGTCCTGTGTTATGTAATATTATATATTGAAAAATTCTTTGGCGCCTTGAAACAGGGCATCCTTCAAAACTACTCTAGCATTAAGTTCAAGATTGTCCATAACGATAGTTTTGAAGATTTTTTCCTAGGCCGTGCCAGATGAAATCTTGCTATGTACAGAATATGTCTCTAAGTATTTAGTTTCCTTTACCACTTAACCAGCGGTTGACATCAAATTAGTCATAAAACCCCTGGTCGTTACTAATGACCTCGCCATTGAGCTGCGTTAATAAGACATCACCAAAGACTGCATCGAAGATCTAGTTGGAAAAAAGCGCAGCATAACAAAACATACTACCTAAATGGCAAACCATTTGCAAAAGGCTAATCATCATTTCACTCATTAGAAAAATGCAAAGTAAGCTGAATATCCGTCTCTCTATCGAAAATTTGACAGGGACTCTGTTATGCGCAGAGTTTGTAAAAAGATTTCAACCTTCCGAATCAAAAGCTGCTGAGTACTTTGGTAAAGCCATAAAAATGGGCTGTTAATACCAGATCGGCAACAGAAGATGGCGATAAATTGATTGAGATTTGTCTACGCATCTCGTTCCTGCTTAAAACCCAACCCAACTACGCAGATTACTCTTTTTTCGATATTCATTATTCCATCTTCGTAAAACAACAATGCTCAAATTAAATGCAGCACAGAGATATCTAATACATTCACAGTTAGCTACATTGCAATTATGAAATTTTTTTGAATTGACACGAAAATGACATCTTTTCATTTTAAAAATAGCTACAAATAAATTCTTGCGTGATAAACTGTATTTGAAATTTTTTTTAAAATTTAAGTAGTTCAAATTGATGCGCATCGATAAAATGAGCTCTGCATTAACTCATATCACGGCAATTTTCTTCCGCGTCAAATAAATTTTGAAATTGGTTTTCGATTTCGTTTAACGATAATTTATTTGTTGGCGTCTTCGAGAGTGCAGATAACAATTCTTCATTAGGAGAATCCCCGCGATAAACTCACTGTAGTTGTGTATCGATGTCGCTTACATTATCGCTCATCGGCCCTCCCTTTGCCTCATATACAACAAAGAATCAGAGTCTATCATTATGAGCTGTGTGGCTGGCAATAAACTCTTGACGAGACTTATGGGCTGGAGAACAGTATCTACCAAGTATTGTCGCAACAACAGTATGTTTAAGAGTCATGGCTCCAGTAATGTTGATGGGCGAGTGTTCGGGAATTTATTAGACGATCACTACCTGCGTACTACAAACGCTTGTTCACCATAACTTTCCATATGCGTTAAACACTGGCTAGTGAAATTCACCGTTAATCAACAGAAGAAAAAGTCTCCATTAAAGTTTGTTTTAGATAATTAATTGTTATCATTCAAGTTATATTCGCAGCTAATTCGGGCGAGCAAACTACATTGAGTTTCAAGTGACTTCCTAACATTTATAGGCTCATGAAACGAAATCAGTAACGCATCCAGTGCAAACTCATTGAATGAATATGTAATTTGCTTATTTTATTGTCAAACAATCAATATTAATGAATATTATCAATATGCGTGAAATCACCGATATCTAAATTGTTCAGCTTACATGATTCTAGTAAATGCAACACAGAGACTGTGTAGTCGACATTGCCTTCAATTAAAATGTATATGAGTTTTATACTTAACCGTCTGATTTTCAGTAGTCAGTTTGTAATCGTAGCTGATGAATTCCAAGAGAGCTAGAAACGCGTCTCTATGTGTGGCAGACGTAGTGATGCGGAATTGTTTTATTGAATTGAATTCTGTATTTTTGCTTATCTCAATTCCGCAAAATTAGTTCAATTAATTTGAATAACCACTCGTGCAACAAATGTTCGTTCATTTAACTTATTTGACCATTGAAAACAGATATTATAGAGGCCATTTAAAATGAATTTGTTTTTAACACCTATGAATGGATAATCATTGAAATTGAGGTCAAACAACAGAGTTAATTGCAAGACTTGCATTCCTATTGGTGATCTGGGCTACTGCTTCCAATTTATCAATAACGGAAAGGAAATAGATTTTAAAGGGATTAGTATGAACACTGACATATTTTGGATAATATGTCACGTGAAAACGGCTTTATCTCGATCGTGACACTTCGTTAGATAGCCGAATTCTACTGCAAAAACCTAAAGACACAACAAACAATGTAAACTATACATGGGTAGTTATTTCAAACTACTAACTGATACTGATGGATAATACTGTTCGAATCTGATTACTTTTAGCAAGGAAAAGCAACTTACAGACCAGTAAGCGCGAAATCAGTAATAAAAAATTAATTAGATTGATATCGCCGCATTTTTATGCTTTATAGTTTTCCGACTTTTCTAAATATATGCTATAATTATTTTGATACAAATAAATCCATTGAGTCGGAAAACGATTCAGAATAAATCGGTATATCCTACGGAAAATTATGCCTAATTTGTTATTGTACTAATTGTCATTATAGCAAATGTCTAACAGCCTAAATTAATCAATAAATTTGTTTTTTGCATAAAAAATGTAACGAGGTTGTTCTACGTATACCAGAGGAATAAAAGATAATCTGTATGGACGAAAAAAAGTCTCGCTACGAATTATAGCATTGTTCCAAAAATGGTGAGAGATTAACGAGGCGTGATGCTAAACTCTGTTTATGAACAGGAAGAAAACCAATTACCGAATTTCTGATTTATTTAAAAACTCAAATAATTACAAACCAATTATCGCGTATGTCGGTTCAGTGAAATAATCGGATAACCTGCTCAGTTAATAACTGGCAGGCGGATTTACAGAATTATTGATTTTCTATATGACCGATATCCTAACTGGTTTACTAGCTAAATACCTGTTTTACTGATAGACAAACAGATGATTTAACGAATTTCTCATTAACAAATTTAATAAATGGCTAAAATACTAAATTTTGACCAGAAGGATAAACCAAAGACAGCGTGAACGGAAAGTATAATCTCATGAACATTCGTTTCGTGCTTACTGGCGTCTCATCAGTAGGAGCCGGTACTACGCCCTTTACACAATATATATTTGGGCGAGGAATGTGGGGATATAGGACGCTACAATCTCCTAGACGAATGTGTAAATCTGTAGTAGTGATGCTAACATCATATAAAGTCTCGATAAAGCGACTTCAAAACTAGTTCGCTATATATATATATATATATATATATATATATATATATATACATATATATATATATATATATATATATATATCATGTTTTTAAAGGATACCAACACTATAGCTATTGTGTCAGTACCCGATACGAACATTATAGTACCGGAAGGAACTTGGTACTAACACTTACGTTGCCGAGTCAATACATGGCACCAACATATCCCTTCAAATGTAAATTTCACGTTTTTTGTAAATGCAAATATGAGGTCTTTGATCAATGGTGCACCTATGGGAGGATGCATTGTACCCCTCCTTGGAGATGTATACATGTATCATCTTGAAAAAACGAGCCTAAAATGTATAATTGACCAGAGCACGCCCACCAAAAGGTATGTAGATGATTTATTAGTGTCCATCTCAGAATCAGCAGAACCTTCCGAAATACCCAAACAAGCAAATGTAGCCCATCCAGACATCAAATTCACTCTCGAGGTAGAGAAAGACGACATTTTTCCCTTCATTGACATCAAACTCACTCAAGAAGTAAATGGGGATTTGACACTGGCCATATATAGAAAATCCTCTTTCACCGCGCAATAAATTCAATACAACAGCAGTGTGCCAAAATCCCACAAAAAAAAACTTATAAAACAACCTAGCAAACATAATCAGGAAGATCTTCTCTGAACACAAGATTGAGGAAGAACTGAGCTACCTCATGAAAATTTTGCTAATGAACAACTACCCATAGTAATACATTTATGTCAACATCAGACCGCGGCAGATTCGCACTAGAGAGGATACCGTCAAGCAGGTTTTCCTACACTTACCATTTAGAGGCAACGTACCTGCCTCAATAATTGCACGGCGGCTGAATAGAATAACTAAGGAGAGCTTTCCCAGTGTTAAAGTAAATATTACATTTAATACACAGCGAATCATAAAGTTGGATTCCAAAGATCAATTGCCAATTCTCTCTAAATTATTCATAGTCTACAAATTCTCATGTATGTGCGGTAGCACATAAATCGGACATACGAAGAAGCAATTGATAAACAGAATCTAGCAACATTTACCACCGAATTGATTAACAAAGTCTTGGCACCGTCAGAAAAATCAGCTATTTCCGATCATATATTGGAAAATTGGCCATTCAGTTAATTTGACCAATTTTTCAATTCTACATAAAGCAAAATCAGAAATTTTTTTATTTATTTATGAAGCCCTTTATATAAAGCAACAAGCACCTGTCCTAAATATTCAAAGGTTTCATCAACATGATATTCTAATCGAATAACGAATAACAAAATTCAAGAACAATTTACTGGTATCGAGGCAAGACCGAACAAGCCCTCGACTAGAATTAACAAACATTCAATCGGATTGGCAAAAAACTGAAGAGGAAAAAACAGCTGCGCATACGGTGACAGAATTTTCCAAAAAATATGCGCATTCAACACTGCAATCCACACTTGCGCTGTTACCATTTGAAGAATAGAAATTTGCGCAACGAGGTGAAACGAAAAACTACACTCGGAAAAATAGCACTCGTACGCGTAACAGCGAACAATGCGCACAAATGGTTAATTCTGAAGCCATCAATTAAATAATGACCAGATCGGAAGCATCACTTTGCAATACAACAAGAATGACCTTTACATGCAAACATGCACACACAAACACAAACGCATACATACTTACCAACCAGCCAAAACAAGAAATACAAGTGAAAGCGAATCAGACTTCTCGCCAACAGCATAATCAATAGAAAACTCCAATTAAATATAAATGAAAGATTGTAGAGGGATGTTTAGTAATCTTGAAATAAATTACATTTATTCCTCCTAATTAGAAAAATACTGTGTAATATTTGAAGGCAATGGACATTAGAGAATAGAATAGAATAGAATATCTTTATTTGGATTCAAACCACACATATTACATCAAATAATAAAAATTGGAAAATGTACAATATATATTAAAAGTTGTTTTATCACATCACAATAATTGTGCAATTAATCTCATGTAGATAAGTATATCTCACTAGTTGTACTATACAATATAACAATATCAGAAAGTTCGACTGAAAGAATAATATATACATCATCAAATTAGGAACAATTGAGGTATAATTCGAGTGTAAAATTATGCAAAAATTGAGAACCATGACTAGCAATTTATTGTATGTAATGTTAACTAACATGAAGATATAGTATAAATATATATATATATATATATATATATATATATATATATATATATATATGCAATTATGTATTAGATGTTGCGCACCTAATAACAAATTAGTTCAAATATAATCTGAAGGATAAATCAAAGACAACATGAACGGAAAGTATTATCTCGTGCACATTCGTTTCTGTAAGATCGACTAGCAATCCCACTTCATAAAGTTATTCATGATTGCTTGTCTGACTAATTGTCAGATTTCCTGATTATTGGTGTGACCTAGACATTAGCTAGCTGAAAAAGTAGCCAACGCGTTCAAATCGAAAAATAAGAAAAAGCCAATTTCAGCTTGAACAAACGTGATAATCTCGACTTCGCGTGCGCTTCATGATTACTATCAACTCCTCAATAAGAGCCGGCTTTACGCCTCAAACTCATTGCATACCTGATTAAGAAATTTGGCGTAGGTGGCGGCGCAATTTCCCAGTGTATGCGTTTTAAGCAATAGTAAATTCAGCTTTTTGAATTCGACTTCAAAGTCAAATCAATGTACAGCACAAACATAGTCTGGAATAACAGGGCAAACGCTCATGCCGACTAATGAAGAGAAGAAGGACAGATCAGACACAAACTCTCGCTTAATCCAGCGTAAACGTGTAGTTTGACATAGACATCTACGTAGTTAAAATGTGTAGTTTTATCAATATTATTCGACCATATTTAGTAAAGATTTACGCCGCCCTGTTGGCGCATGCAGATGTATTGACATCAAACAGGAAGCCGGTGCCTATCCCTAAGTGTATACATATTTGTTATCCGACTTTGAGATACACTCATTGTTCTATGTTCGGTAAAATATTTTGAAAAACGTCAAGTGTAAGAAATAAATGAAGTGATATTTTGCTATTTTAAAATTATATAATAAAAATTCTCTGTCAATTGTATTATCTCATGATTAGCCTAAAACTGCGAAAATAGATATACGTGAAGGACAAAGAAAAATAGAATTTGCAGAAATAGCATGTGTTCGGAACTTTTGGCTTTCCCATTTTTGCTAAATATAATTTTTTCTCTCTCAAAAGTCTTGTTTTTCGAAGCATTAAGCGTGATTTTAAATGGCACTGTGAATGACCACTTGACGAAATCACTAATTTGTTATTATGCAATTACAAATCTAGGATAGAGCGACCCAACATTTTCCAATTTACTAATTTAATTTTAAAATGGCCTTAGTTTATAATTATATTTCATTCATATGAACAGTCGGTAAGAACGAAACGCCTACGTACCTAGGATTGCAAAATTTTCGTCTGACTTTGATATATCCTGTCATTTGCATAGGAACTAACGTTATTACAGTGCATTAAGCTTAATAAATCAATATTTACTTAATATTTGGAGAAACTCCACAGCCGTGGCTTATATGCATAAAGACCATTTTGAACACTGACGAATGTGGACCACATAGTAAAAATTTTTAATTAAGAATTTAAAATAAAGGCGAGGCTTTCACTCGTGGTCTTTTGTTATTTTTACTATCAGTATATACACGCAGTCATAGGGCTGAACGAGAAAGAAAAATTGTCAAATTGCCACAAAGCGGACTTAAAATCTATTGCACTTATGAAAGGCCCTCCTTATAAAAAGGCAAGCAGCAGAGTTATGTTCCAAAACAGCTTACAGCACGATATTGTGTTATCGGAGTACGAATAACGAGTCTGGCCAATAATAATCCAGTATAGATCGAAGCATGAACTTTCGTTTGATCAGTATCATCCAATTCGTTAGCAAACGTGGAAAAATTCAGGAAAAATAAACTGCATAATCGACATTGTTGTTATCATTAGGGCCACTTACAACCGTTCAATTTCAAAATTTAATTATGCCAAAAATACCACATTCAGCCTTATTAAATGATCGACACACAAACATTTCGTGGGGCAAATTTAAAAAAAAATTACTAAAGAAATACGTATAAAAAAGTTTTTAAATGCTTTAGCCAAATAAAGACGAAATCGGTCTATTGGGTCAATTTCCATTGCCACCTAATACAATGGGAATGTTATTAATATAAATGTTTCAAACTTGATTTAAATGATCGTTATGAACACATGCGCAATCAATAATCAATTAATTATATAAATGTTCCATTTAAATCCAATTCCCCAGTTTCAGTGGCGTTTGTTCTATAATTGTGGATTCGAAACAGGCTAGTTGGAACTTTATGTTTAAAGAGATGCCATATGGGCTTCAGGTGAAATAAGGGCCAACCAAGACATGAGTTCGTATATAATGGAAAATTGTGTGTACCATGCGGTAGGGAAGCTCGGAATTTAGTGCCTCGGACTCAGAAGCAGATGTGCCAAGTTTCGGGCTGTGTCCATGGCACAATTCTAGACAATACTTGAAGAATTACCAATAATGGTGTAATCAGTCTACTGGAAGAATTGCACTTAGAGAATGCTTAGTTTATATGGACAATCGTAAATATATAATAATTTCGGTTTTAATTCAAGCTCGCCATTTTGGTTTGAATAAATTCTTTAGATAAGATAGTAAACATAATGAGTTCTGACTTGGAAAAAGGCAACCGGCATGCCAATCGATATATCAAGCAATAAATATCAAGGATAATTTTTAATGTCAGCTCTTTGTAACACTGTCATTAAAAAATAAAGTTTCTAATATCAGTTAACCAACATCTTTTGGCGAAAAAATCTTTAAAGAACAATCCAAAGCCGACAAGAATACAATTCGTCGATAAAAAGGAATTTTTTAAAGTTATGTACTGATAAAGTCGCAATGGCACACATACAAACACCCGAAAACACAAGAGTAAACTTTATGGAGCACTACCCACTTATACGACTGGGCCAAATAAATAAATAAAAACTCAAAATCAGACTGGAATTCAGTCAATTAATCAAATGGCAATCTGTACACACTATCAGTTACCACGTGTTATTGTATTATTTAGAATTTGCGAAAAATTATCCTATATATCGAGAACAAAGTTACTTTCAACTTTTCATGGGTGTACATTTCTTCAAAATAAAATTTGTAAACACACACACACACACACACACATATATATATATATATATATATATATATATATATATATATATATGTATGTATAATCTTGTGTGTATTTCAAGCTTAAACTCATGTTCTTACGGATTATATGCGACTATTTATAGCATCGAAAAATCAGAAAACTTTTCTAGAATCATTGGACGATGCATAATAATGCAAAAATAGCTTACCATGGCACCTGCGGTGATAGCAATTGCTCGGCCACAATAGGTGTGTGGCACAATGTCACCATAGCCGATGCTCAGAAACGTGACTGCTACCAACCAGAGCGAGTTGAGCAGATTAGCATGATAGTCATCGTGAAGTCTTGACCAATTGCATTTCAGAATTATCAATTATAATTTGCGAAATCAAGGTGCATGAAAAGTAAAATGATAAACGGAAGAAAATAAATAACACTAAAAGTTAAGGCAACTTAAGATTAGATTTAGCTGAACACCGAAATATCAATTGAAATTGCATCGTGAACTATTAAAAATTAAGCCGATTAGATGAAGAAGGATATGCCAATGTCACCATGCGCTGACAGAATACACTCGAGTACGAAATGCACGTGAACATGAGATTATACAATTTGCTCGTTTGAATTGACATAACATTTTGTTACCTATTGAGCTAATTCACGTCGATACATACAATGTCCATATACATTTGCGTATAAATTATCTCTCACTAGGAAAATTAAAAATAAAAACTATATGCTTCATTCCATTATCTTACGATTGCCACGAAATCTGATAACTGGTATTAATTAAGGTCAGAATAAAATTATTTTTCGTAGTAACAAATGCTCCGATTGGCTGTAATTCACAATTTTTGTCAAATTTTGCATTTCTACAAAACATTGTTGTTTGCACCATTTCAAATGAGATACATATTTTATATAATGAGTTTGCTTATAGGTTGCAATTAAGAAGAATTTAAATGTATGTTATCCTGCTACTGCTTGAATGCACATGCGTATAAGAGATTGCATCGTCCAACTGTCCCATGTTTAATGCGAAATATATAGTGGGTATAAGGCTATGTACAAGTTCCTACGAAACGTGCGGAAGATTATACCGCTTTTTCATCCATATTTTCTTCTATCTTTCAGCTCCTATTTAAAATAATTTGTTACGAGCTGTACATACAAAGACATAACTGCATATATATATATATATATATATATATATATATATATATATATATATATATATATATATATATTCATGGTCACTCTAATATCCTTATCGATTATAGTAGATTATGGGACGTATGTCGCAAATGCATTTCAATATTACTGAATGACTATGTATCGGAATATATATATATATATATATATATATATATATATATATATATCAAATAGAAGCAATCAAGAAAATACAAATTCACATATTAAAATCCGAGCGTTGAATTTCGGCATCCTGTAATTTTAGGCACTTGCAAAATGGCTATTGAACACTATCAGAACGCACTATTTTTTAACTCTGCTTCGACTGCTACAATCTTGAATGATTTTGGTACATTACCCCCTAGTTTGTAACTTTGCGCTATGCCAAGTAGCAACATACCATCTATTTATATTTAGTTAGATGACGGTTTGGGCCGGGCGTACGCAGCAAATGACATGTTTTCCAAACGTTTGCGTTTCATAAGCCAACACCTTTTACAAGTTATGATGAGCAACGTAGACAAATTATAGATTATAAGGACTCATTTAAGCGTAATGTGGTTGCTGTTGATGTTAATGACATCAATTTGCCACTGTGTTGATTTAATAATAATAATGAAGAAATCGATTTGCGATAACTAGCTTAATTGCAAATTTTCAGTCAGAATACGCGAGGCAGTTCACAAATCAGGTCAATTTATGTTACTCGCAAACGCACAAGCTCACAATATTGTCATATATTTGTTAACAAATAGTTTTACCATTGTGAGCTTGTTGATCCTTCTAACCATAAAATTGCATAATTTAATAATACAATCTAGGGCTAATGATTTTTTTGAAGCATATAAAGTGAGTTTTAAGGATATATATGATTTCACCCTTAGCCTGGCTTTGAGTCAGATCTCTTAAGTCCCAACGTCCACTGAAAAGTTAATTAGGGCATTGTATAAATGGTGATTACAACTCAGACGATAAGAAGAATGTGGATACTCAAGATATAGGTAATGCTGTCATTAATGAAATGTCACAATGAGACGGTGACAAAATTAATTGTAGCTGACGTTTTACTAATGCTGTAGGCGATGAAATATCCAAAGATAAGCAAAAAATTGGTTTAAATGTATTTGTTCTTCAACGTTTAGCCCAACATTAAGCAAGAATTGCATTTTAAATGGAAAGTAATTATGTATGAATAAATGTTGAACGTTAGCTTTTGCATTAAGTAAATAATATCCAAAGAACTAAAATAAGTTCTCAACTAAAAAGAGCCAAAATGAGTACGAGAAACAAAGAGAGAAAAATTAAGGAGCAATTAAACTACTAATTTAAATGATTTCGAGGGCTTTAATAGAACAAGAAATTGGACAATTACTTGGTTATGAACACGGTGATTAAAATGCGGTACAAAATTAAAAAACCAAGAAGAACGTACAAAATAACACGGAAACCGAGATAAATTTACAATTAGAAATAACCAAGATAAGCAATGATATCGATAAAATGGAGCTTTTGATAAAAGTTATCAGAGGCCACATAAAATTCAAATGTGATTACAATTTCGTTGGTAAATGTCTTAATTTACAAAAACTAATAGTTTTATAATATTAGTTATAAATAGTATATAACTCTGTAATCAAATTTTACTTTTATGAGTAAACTAAAGAAAGATATACCAGTTTTTTGGACTTAATAAACACGTTTTTGAGATTGTTCATTCACCGGTGAACGAAGTGAGCAACTGGTGTCGACTTAATTAGGATCTATTACAATCTGTTCTCATTAAAGTTATCATTCTTTTTTAACAATATTAATTTTGAATTACGACATTTAATGCAGTACTCGCCAAATATGAGGGACACCCGTCACATTGGAGGTTAACAGCATTAGATATACGAAAAGCTATGCTCAAAGTTATGAAGTATTAGATGATTTTCCGCTCATAACATACGTCTTATGATTTACAGTAAACTTTTTTAAATAAACGAACTGTAATCCATTTTTCAAAGAATTAGAGGCGTTAATAAATTCAATCAGAAATCAAGATTATTTGCATGGATGTACTTGTAATTACGTAAGCAGTAAAAAATTCATGCAACAAAAATGTTTTATGTATTACTTGTCTTGTACGAACTTTTCGCAGTAAAAATATATTTTACATAATGTGTTCGGTATTGTGGGCTAAGTAACAAATTCAAGCAATAAAAAATAATCTTTATTATGTTTAAGGTATTGATTATGTACTAAATAATTCAATTAATTACACATTATTCAATAATATGTAGAAAATAATGTGAACCTAGTAACAAATTCAAAAAGTTAGATATTTAAGCAATAACAAAATATACACTATTTTTTATTATGTATTTTGCACGAAGAGGCAAACACAAGCAATAAAATATATATTCCATTTTTTATTATGTAATGTTTGTCTAGTAACAAACTCAAGGATTTACAAAATATCCACCATTTTGGATTATGTATTGGTAGCCTAGTTACAAATTCACGCAATACCAAAAATATTGGTAATATCTAACAAATATTTTACATTATGTATTAACTAATGTGGGTCTAGTAACAAATTCAAGCAATAAAATAATATTTTTCCTTTTATATTTGTTGTTATGTACCTAGAACCGAATTCCAGCAATGACAAAAGTGGCCATTATGTATTAGGTAATCGTGGCCTAGTAACAAATTTGAGCAATAACACAATATTCACCATTTTGTATTTGATAATGCGCATCTACAAAAAAATTCAAGCAATAGCAAATTTTTTGCTATTATATATTACGTAATGTGAGCCTAGTAACCAATTAAATCCATAACAAACTATTCACAATTTTATATTAGGTATTGCGTGCCTAGTAAAAATTTCAAGCAATAACATAATATTCATCTTTTTGGATTATATATTGTGTGCTTAGTAACAAACACAAGCAATAACAAAATATTTACCTTTTTTGGATTTGATATTGTGAGCCTAGTAAAAAATTCAAGCAATAATAAAATAGTAGAAAATGTGTATTATGTATGGCGTACCAACAAAAAAAATCAAAGCAGTACCAATATGTTTGCAATTAAACAAACTGTTAATTTGGTCAAAAAGGTTTGAAAATTTGGTCATTGAAACCAACAACTAGGATTAAATGAACATCGGTTTCGCAGCAAGGATGTTCTTTCAAACAGAAATTGAGTAAAATACATACATACACCTCAATGTCAACACACCACTTATAATATGTTACATAATTATAGTGGGTAGGAATACTGTGGCATTGAATGTACACAAAATTTTACGAAAATTGAGAATAAAATCGATTTTGAACTTCAGCTGCTCGAGCAACGCGTAATACTCCGGGCAAGATTAGCATTAAATGTTTCTTGAAGGGGTTGTGTTTATACGCACCTGGATTAATTGAAATTACCTGATCTGCGTTTTGACTAACGAAGCTTTCATTGTTCCAGTAAATTTCTTTTTTCATAATATTTCGATCTACTTTACCGTAGATCTTCATCAGATGCATTTCACGAAACAAATGAAGCAAATGTGTTATTTCCTCTAGTCATAATATTTATATATACCACAGACTGACCTTTCATTAGATATTCGCGTGTCACATGTGTGTGTGTGTGCATTTTTATAACCGCTGTTTTCATCTAACTAATATAGACAAGAGTGGCTGAATAATAATTTATCAATTGCATGCAATAACTATTCGTTTTTTTCACACTCAATGTAAAGTTTTTTCTAGTTATGCATACACATACACATGCACATGCGTGGCGTGCGCCAATAACTGTTATTAACTTATCTATCTTGAGTACAACCTAGTGGTTTGAATTGTAATTTAACATGTGCATTCGTCGTTCGGACTTCTGGTCTTATCACTCATGGCATGTTTTTATGACGAGTGTTTCTGAATTATGGGTCTCCGCATCTCAGCTACGTCATTTACATTGAGTGTGAAAAAAAACAAATAGTTATTGCATGCAATTGATAAATTACTATTCAGCCACTGTGGTCTAAATTAGTTAGATGAAAACAACGGTTATAAAAATGCACACACACACACACATGTGACACGCGAATATCTAATGAAAGGTCAGTCTGTGGTATATAAATATTATGACTAGAGGAAATAACACACTTGCTTAATTTGTTTCGTGAAATGCATCTGATGAAGATCTACGCTAAAGTAGATCGAAATATTATGAAAAAAAAGTTATTTCCTGGAACAATGAAAGCTGCGTTAGTCAAAACGCAGATCATGTAAAGATTAGCATTAGTTGTCTAATTTCGTAAAAATCATGATAGGATTTTAAATATCGAATATTTCTATATTTTTGTTGCGGTGAACTACCGTATATGAAACTATGTGTTGGGTAATTTGTACGTAGCAATAAAATATTTCAAATAGAATTACTAGTACGGTGGTTAAACTGAAATTGATTACTGCAACAGCGTTTATGAAAGAAAGGGAGGCAACATGGGCTAATGCTGCATAGTTCAATGCATGAGGGACCATTACATAACAAAGAAAACCTCGAGCGCTCTGGACACCCACGAACGAGATTAACCCTAGTCATTTGTTTGTGGAACGTGAACGGAAATTATTAAGGATTGTTTTGCATAGGCGCGTTGCTGCCAAATTAAAATCGAACAACTGATTATTTATCTTCTAAGCAGTTTGTTGATACAGGAACATATAATTAATTCCGCATCGCGCTGATTTAACTTTTTCTGTGAAATATTTTTGTATTTTAGTCTCGAAATCATATTGTCTAAAACCGATTACTGTTCAATATTGGCATCTTCATTGGAACGTAATCAGTTGTTATAGCTGGATTGGATAGACGGGAATAGGACTACAATATAGAAGATGGACTAAGAGGACGGGTCATCTACAGGATGATATAAAAATTTCTGATTGTCTAACCGGCAATCCCACTATAATGGGAACCAAGCTGGGTTCATGAGGAAGCAGCTTTGACATCGGTCAATTGTGCCGCTTCAGTTGTCGTTTCTTCTTTTCTTTATTTTATGACGCATTGATGAAAGAGTGAATGCCGAATCGTGCTAGTGTGGAAAAAGTAAACTTCCATCACGCAGTGAGAACTTCTTATTGAAAGAGATGCGGCACAATAATCGAGGTCCTTATTGCTACTTGATTGCGCGACGTATAGAGTTAATTAACGGTACGTTCAGAATTGATGAGATTATATTTCTTTGAGAAGAGTAACGCAGGTGGGTGTTATAATTAAAGTGTATGCGGTGGTGATGTTAGTAAAATTGCGCCGAGTAAAGTAAAGCAGCGTATTGGGCATTATACCAAAATGCTCAACGACAGGTAAATAAAGATTAAAATAATAACTTCAGAAGATAATGGCTAATTGGAACGGTAAATGGCGTTCAGTTGTGCTTCACATCAAGCTGCACATTATGGTCTGGCTAAATCAGCAGATAGTAGTTAAGATGCCTAGCTGACTGAGTGACAAACTGGTTAATTATTTTCCTATGGACTTTGATCGGTGTTATTTAAAAACTCACTGTTTAAATTTTTGCCTATATAGTCTTTGCTATATGTATATATTTTATGTATTTATTGAATGGGAACAAAAAAAGTTTTCAGTTATATTTTGCTGTAAGCTATTTTTGCGGTTTCACTTCTAATTAGATGTTACTATTTGAATTTTGCACAATGCGTACATAATGCGCGTAAATTAATTTAAGTTGGGTCACCTAGATTGATGTTCATTAAATGAGAAAATTGTGCAATAGTTATCTATAATATTCTTGTGTTAAACTTTTTTGTATGCTATAATTTTAGGCGTTTTTTTACACAATTTATTGAAATATTTCCTAAAGAAATGTATAGTGAGGTTATATAAACCAATAACATTTTAATATTGTCAGTCTCTGAATCCTATGATTAAAGTCGATAGTTTTCGGTCGTGACTTCTTCATTGGCATCGAAGCAATTGTCGTGCTATATTCCATTTGGTATCTGCATTGTATTTGAATGACTTTTATTGTACAAATCAGACAATTAGTATGATTCGACTACAAGATAATGGAACAATTTCCAGTGGTTTAGCAGATGCTGGCTTCTTCAAGAATGATAACAAGACAAAAGGTATGGTATCATATACGCAAGCGTTTTGTGCTAACTGCCGACAGAAGTATAAAATTACAACTATTATTAAGCGTGTGCCTTCCAACAAGTTTTTTATTATGGCCTGGATCGAAATTATTTAATACAATGTGCGGTAAACATGACATCATTTAATTAGAGATATAATTGTTATTTTGCAGATAAATAATGTAATATATATATATATATATATATATATATATATATATATATATATATATATATATATATATATATATACAATTTTGTATTAGGTATATATATAAAATTGTGTATTAGGTATTGGGGTTATCGAAATGAGTAGTTTAAACTGGACCAGCAATTTATTACTAAAGTCAGCCTCAACAAAAGGTATAATCTAATGTAGGCATGCATTTCCAGCGTACTGGAGACTCATTGTTGCGAAAAATTAATATAAAGAATTTAATAATTTATATTAATTTAACTCCATTCCTGTTTGATTACACATATGTGTAGGTGAATGCGCATATAAACATTAGCAAATTTCCTGGAAAATTATATAATGGATTTGGGCGTAATGCCTGTTACTACTGATGCGTCTACAATTAGCGCAAAACTTATTTCTGCATATGATTACACCTATTGCTTACGCTGAGTTTGGTATATCCTTCTGGTCCAAATCGGAATATAGTCTTGCCAGGTATAGAGTTAAAAATACAGAATTGCATATAGTTAATTAATGTATAAATATCATATTTTATATCTCATAATGTTATGTTTACCACGAAAAGTGTGTCTATATTAGTTTTATTAAATATTTAATGATAAATGTTCTAGTTAACTTTATATATTTATATATTTATATTGTTTGCATATTTCATACAAGCATTTTGTATATTGTCAATTAACAGAATTTACAATTTAATTTAAGATTGACTTAATTAATGTTTTATAGGCATCATTATTTAACATTTCGCTGTCTGACATAACTTGTCAAACTATAGTATCTTTATGAATGTTTTAAGCAGAATGTTTCACCTTTTCGAAGTTAAAGCCTTTATCAACATTGCATTATGAGGAATCTTATTTATTTTGATTAAACAGCCGGAATAACTTGACAGTGTAATTTTTTTTAAATTTACAAGATACCATTTGATAGTTTAACGCAAATAATTAAGTTAAATATTTAAGAAACCAAGAAAACACATTAGCTGAAAATTAAGTTTACAAACTCAGTTAAAACTTATTAAAAATAATCGATGAAACAAATATTCGCGCTAACATAAACGTATAGTAGAAAAACTATATGAGGAAAATGGAAAAAGTGAACATAACACATTTCTGAAGAAATACGGATTTTATGCACATAAGGCATTAAAACAGAATCTAAGTAGAATATTCAAGTTCGTGCGAAAAGGTTAGTTTTTCCATCCAGCTGGCAAAACAATATTCGAGTAAATAAAGAAACGATACATTTTTGTGATGCATTTACTGAATGGTTTGTAATGTATACAGGGAATACCTATCGTCTATTCATAGATACCTGTTGTTTAATAATAAAATCATTAAAATCGTTATATATATATATATATATATATATGGTATATATATATATTCCATACATACAATCGTATCTAGAAGTGGCCATTGAAATGCATTTGTGACATACCTAATTATTATAATCGATAACGACTTTTAGAGGACTACATGAATATATATATATATATATATATATATATATATATATATATATATATATATATATATATACAGCGATGAATAGTCTGGCTGTCAATGATAAGTTCTTATTCTATATCAATGCTAAATGCGAGAACAAAATCAGCATTCCATCAACGGAAAATTCTACGTCAAATATAATTATACACCCATTTTAATTAATACAATGGAGTCAAATATGTCA
>JAQBSW010008338.1:0-34858 GCA_029291075.1 Eudiplozoon nipponicum | reverse complement strand
AGATTTATTTTGCTCAGTGCTGTCCTTCTTATTGTGGATTTGACCGCATTTTTCTTGTGCGGGACAATAGATAGCACTCTTAGGTCGATAAAATCTTGAATTTTTTTCGTTTTCAGTTGCTCTGCTTATTGGCTTCGATTGATGGGTTCTCACTTGTCCCTTCATTTTTGAGCCTTCCATCAGCTGATTGACTGAAAATGACGTTTGATCAAGACTTTCCACTGTTCCAAGAAGTAAGCTCTCCTGAGGAGAAGCACATTGTGCGTGCAGGTATCTCATCTTTTATGAAAATTACAAGAATAGCGTAGACTTAAATAAGATGTAGTGAAAATTTAATTTACGTCACCTCAATAGAGACGGGGATTGAACACGTTCACAAATTTGACAGTTATCTTGGTTATCGCAGTCATAAAGTTATTTATGAAATCTCGCCAGGCTAATTCCTGGTTTGAGAATCCAATCTGCAAGCGTCGAGTGTCGAAAGCGAAGCTGATAAAAGAAATTCCATCTTTAAAAATTGTTTTATGTAAATACTCGCGGAGTTACTTTAGAAAAATTCTGGCTATTTCCACCTTTAATGTCAATTAACATCTGTTGTACGGGAAACGAGGCTAAATTAGGGTACATCCTGGTGTAAATAGCGGTGACGAAGACAAACTGGCGAACTCAGATTGTCCACCACTGAAAAGCAAATTTTGCTATGGCAAAGAACAAGTGTGTACCGCGAGTACTTGAAAATTTCAATCTTATCATATATTCTATTCCATACGGCCGGGCGTATTGCTTCTACAAACCAATGCTATGAAACCGGATAAAAATTTGCGGAAACCTATGCTCTCCTTGGTCGTTAAGAAGAGTAATATCACAAAAAACAACATTTCAAAACCTATTCAGATAAAGCTTAAGAATGTCTCGGCTATAAATCGATGATTAAACATACCTTATTTTACACCTCTACTAACATAATTTCATAAACACGCGGAATCTGATGTGAAGTAAAATGTTGTTACTGCCAGCCACACAGCGCAAGATTATGATACATAATAATAAATGGGCTGTGTCATAAAAATCTCCGCTTTAAAGTGTATATTTAGATCTAGAGCATTAACAGCGGTTAATGTGCGAAGAGTGCGCATGCAGTTTACCGCTAAATATTTTGATACGCCTGGCATCGAAATTTAACATTTTAATTTATAAGCGGAAACTTGTTTTTTCCCTTGAGGATTGCAAAACCCAGAATACATGGTTTCTATATTTTAATCTTTTCATTTCGGTAGAAAACGGCTTCGAAATTTACTCACGAACTCATTTATGAAATATGGAGGGAGATGTTCGTTCCGAATTAATAAAAAGACGGTCGCCAACAATCTTGTCAATTATGGTAGTGATGTAAGTTGGCTTTGGACTACGTCAATGAGTCACGGCTATTTCCTGCAGATGCATCCGCGTGAAGAGATGGAGAACACTAGGCTAATGCAGACGCGGTCTCGACCGACCAAACTTCTTCCAGGCTACTAATCCGCTTTCTATAGCTTTAATCGTAAATTTGGTATATATGTATTTATTGTGTGTACAATAATTTATGTCACACCGTTGGTGAGAATATCTTAGAGTTGCTTCGAGAAATTTCAATTAGATTTTTATTTAGAAACATTCGGCTATCCTGCAAAAAAACATGTTGTCTATTTGAGATGCACTTGTGATACTATAAATGTAAGTGATCATTGCTTGCGCGGGCCGTGATAACATTTACTATAACCAAGATTGCGAATGCGATATAAACATTTGACGAATTAAGTACATACATCTGTCAGTATAAACTGAAATCGTATAGTGCACAAAAGGAAATTCATCCAGTAGTCCGGTTTCGCCCTTATTAGGAACTTATCACGTACTGGCGAGAATTCGCAGTGGACAGGGCTCGAACCTGGGCAAGTCTGCCGCGGAATTTGGTGCTCTAACTACTGAGCCATCCTGCCGCACACTACACACAATTTTCAGTTATATACCAACTAATGTTTCTGGGTTAGCCTTTCCTTTTGGTAGATCTAATATAGCATCCATTTCCAAATAACCATTCTCAATCTGTCAATACTGAATCGATACCACACTACACAGGGAAGTGGTATTGATACGAACATCAATATAATTAAACGAACATAGGTTTCGCTGGAGGTGATAACATTTACTATAATCAAGTTTGAGAACTTAATATAAACACTTTACTCAATAACAACCAAACCGACCTACTCGATGAATGCCTTCTTCTCTATTTGATAATTCTTTGTTTATACTGACAGATGTATGCACTTAATGGATTAAGAGTACATATCAAGTTCGCATCCTTGATTGTAGTAAATTTATTTACCACCAGGGCAACCAATGTTCGCTTAATCACATAAATTTTCATTCCAATATCACTTCCCCATGTAGTGTTGCCTGTTGTATGAATTATTTGACATGGTTACTTGGAACTTTTTGTCAAAATGGATGTCATATAAGCTCCACCTAAAAGACTAACCGGAGAATATACAAAGTAAAAGGAAAATTATGCACAGTTTTGTTTTTAGTGCACATATATTAGGATGCAATATAAACCGCTGTGCAAAGCCGAATTTCAACTGGATTCTTCAGAATAGATCACTGTTGTCTGATTTAATAGTCGGAATAAGTAGCACATATTTTGTAAACTAACGCGTCTCTATCGTCATGGGTTATATCAATAATCTTAGTCGAAATATGCCACCTGTGTCGTTAAAAATCGTGTTTACTAAGTCAAGTATGCGTCCTAACGCAAGATTAGAGGAACTGATTACTTTATTGTATATTTTTAGCCAGCCTACATCATCCTGATCTGGTTCGCTAATTCAATCACTAACATGACAAAACGCCTGTCAATACCTGGGTCTAAATTTGAGTTTCATTAAAAGTTGCCAGATGAGAATATATAGATATCATTCAAGTATGTCGTTTGATACAATAAATAGCAGAAAGACCGAACCATACCTCTCCGGTTATCTTACGAATTCAGATGGGAGAAGAAACATATATTCGCGTTAAACAGGCCAAAACGAAATACATTTGGAGAAGCTCCTAACGACTATAATCTCTTAGGAAAAGCCAAATGGATAATCTACTTTCTCATTTCAACATTGATAAAATACCAGCTATTTCAAGAAGCAAGACCCTTGACGTTCAGAATAGCAATTGATTAGCTATGCTGAATTCCAGCAGACTGCTAAAACCTACTGTGTATCTCGTGATCTGTACCAGGAAAAAGGTAGCGTCAGCACCCACATTGTCGACGATTTTATAAGAAGCTAACTTCACTATTGCTGGTATATACTTTCGTATATAAGGTTGTAGTCTTATTGTCTAACATTCATTACCAAATTAAACAGTAAGTGTAGGATGGAATACCGGATCCTACACCGGCTGTAAGCACGAAACTACCGTGCACATGAGATTATAACTTCCTTTCAGTCTGTTTTTAGTTTATCTTTTAGTCCTTTTTGAACCAGTCTTTTAGTCCTCCGATTGTTAAATAGTAATCAAACCGAGAGTAAATTGGAAAGGAAACCTATTTTATATACTTCGGTTTAAAGTCAGAATACCCGTAAAGAATGTACAAGGTATTTTAGAGGAAATAGTAATTCGAAGTATGTAGCTAAGAAGCGATATATACAGAAGAAATGCTTACAATCAGACATGTATTAATAATTTCGTTATCAGACATAGTTTGACCCACAACAGAAGTGTACGGAATAAAGCTAATGATTATTGGAGAGTAATTGATAAATAGGTTCTGAATAATAGTACGAAATTCGGAGGCTCAAGTGATGCAGAATTTAATTTTAGTGGCACAATAAGAGACGAAAATGATTAAAGACAGCACATGTGCAATGTATCATTTAATTCAGGAACAGATGTAAAACAAAACAGATAATGTTACATTTAGTAACAGATAGCTCGGCTGCATAAAACGTACGCCGATTCGGGCCATGAATTCATCTGTTGAAGAACTAACCATTTTTGTTAGAATGATTATTTAGAGCAATTCACTTACAAAATGTAATAAACTTAAAGTTATTTTTTCCAAAAAATGACAATAGACTACAGCGAGATTGATAAAATTATAATATTAACGAAATCCATTTGCCTGAACAACATATACATCGGCGTTCAAAGATAGCAGTTTTTCAGAACTCGTTATTTCATCAAAAAACGCTATTCTATTTGAATTTGAAAACATTAAGATATATTCTATTATTATTAGCCACCTTTAAAGGGTGTATTTTACTTATTGCATCGCAGCTTTCTATTTAATATGGTGGCGAAATGTTTTTTTTATGAAAAAGTTTAGTATAAGAGCACTTCAAAAAAAGCATTTTGGTAGCATCAGTCTAAGACAAGTTGTCACACGATTCATCTATCAGTAAAAGCCGTTTCATTTTTAAATTTTAGATTAATATTTGAATACGTACTATCGTGAACAACACTCTTTCACACATTAAGGACACACAAATTATGAATTAGTAGACCTCGAGTTTGCAAAGATATTACAAATTGAGATTTTAGCCCATAGCACCTTGAACAGATAATCCGTAATCATTTGTTTCTTCGGTATCCAGTTCGCACAATCTACATCTCATCATCATCATCATGTCCATCCACACAAAAGTCAAAAGTGACTTATGTTTCACTGTCATATGATCATGATTGAAAAATTGTATATAAGTGAACTTATAGAAATTATTAGTGAGATTTACGAGAGAGAGAGAGAGAGAGAGAAGGAATACCTTGCTTATATGAGTAAATTTATCAGGATAACTCACAGAAATAAGGCAAACTAAACCTCTCCACAACACCAATATGGCAAAGTTAGCATTCGGGCAAGGCGACATCAGCAATACAGCTTCCTTGCGAATTTCACTGTATCACGTCATAAACGAACCAAACCTCGCAACTAACTTTGCCCTACTAAGTAAAGGAAGTTACGAAAATGATTCTACAAGATATCTGAAAACCAGATCGCCACTGAGCTCGATTCGATGCCATATCGCTAAGGATATCTAACCAAGAACTATGATGCGCACGAGAACCCCGTCCTGGCAGACGAGTTGGTCCTATACTACCCAATTTGGATGTAAGTGACTTCAATTGTTTCTGCCATGTCAAAATCTGCCCACCTTGTTTCTTACGCCAAATTGGTGCTGGATGAGAAAACAGAGCTCTACCGGGCAATCGAATTTAGGGCATACGCAAAAAGTGACCGAGCCAAAAAAGTTGATGAAGCCTTATTTGTTTTTCTAACGACGAGCACTTATTGTCAGATCCAAAAATACGTCTACGGATGTTAATGTTAGTTATTCGTTGTTTGTAACCAACATGTGCTATACTTCTAAAACAACGATGATCGAA
Organism: Eudiplozoon nipponicum; assembly: GCA_029291075.1. Lineage (NCBI taxonomy): Eukaryota > Metazoa > Platyhelminthes > Monogenea > Mazocraeidea > Diplozoidae > Eudiplozoon > Eudiplozoon nipponicum. The sequence goes on along the minus strand of JAQBSW010008338.1, from coordinate 29,437 downwards.
TGCCTGTAAGCGTCCCAAATCATCAACTCTAAGAGGCCAAGTTTCACTAGCGTATAGTAAGACTGCGCGTACAGATGCATTGTAGACACGACCTTTGAGGCAAAGTGAAATATTCGCGTTTCTCCATAAATGACGAAGGTTCGAGAAAGCTACTCTAGCTTTCGCCATCCGTATTCTCACCTCGTCGGACATATTGCCTACGTTTTTGATAGAGCTCCCAAGATATATAAACCTGTCGACCATGTCTAGATCTTCATTTCACAGTTGCAACGTTGGAGTGAGTGGTGGGTGATCCTGTAACAGTATCTTACATTTAGAGGGTGTGAATTTCATACCGAATGACGGAACGTCCGTTAATCTATTCAAGGTGGCCTTGGCAGCATCCTGATTGTCGAATAATATTACGATATCGTCCGAATAGTCAAGATCGACTAGTTTATCGCCCGGGAGAACTTCAACTCCAGCATCCTGAATGTGTGGGAGTGTTGTTCATAAGAGCATCGGTTGCAAAATTAAACAAAAATGGGGAAAGTGGACAACCTTGTAGATCTTAACGCGACCAGAAGTATTTCTGTAGAGCTCGTATAATATTAACAAATTTTGTGGGCACACCACTTTTCGACAAGATATGGAATAAAACATTGCGATCCACCGAATCAAATGCACCCTTGAAGTCTAGAAAGACGGCTATTGGTGGACAGTGATATAAATGTCTTTGTTCAAGAACTTGCCTTAACGTAAAATTATTATCTATACAACCTCGTCCTGATCGGAATCCGGCCTGTTCTTCTCTTGTATGTGATTCACGTGAAGCGCTAAGACGACGTAGCATAATCGAAGCAAATAACCTTGATACGACCGGAGTCAAACTTATACCACGATGGTTATCGCACAAATTACGATTGCCTTTTTGATGATGGGAATGAGGGTCGATTCATTCCAGTTAAGTGGTACGGTTTCCTCATTCTATGTAGTATGAAAAAGTTTAGTCAACGTTCCTGAAATTATATCGCCACCATTCTTAAACAATCCTGGATAGGATTGCATCGCGTACTTCTATCTCGGTTGGTACTTCGGGACTAACATTCCTTACCGTTGCTGCAGACATGCATTCGGAAATCCGAACAGACGCGGGTGGCCAAGAAAATTGATCTCTAAAGTGTTCAGCCCACCTGTCAAGACGATTTATTTTATCGGTTATTATATTGTTGTTACTATCATTTATAGTTTCACTAACTTTTAATTGTCTCGGACCTGTTGCGCAAATAAGTTGAAACAAAGAGCGACTATTACCTGACGCGAGAGCTACTTCCATTTCTTCAGCTTTTCTGGTCTAAAAGTTTTCGAGATTGACTTTTAGACTGCGCTTAAGTTGGCGTCTTATAATGCGACGGGTATTATTATGAGTCGAGTCAGGAGGAATTTGGTGCCTTATTTAGAGTATCTCCATAGATTTTACAGAGAGCCAATGATTATTTCTACGGGGGCCTGCAATGTCACATACAGAAGTACCTGCATTGTGCATAGTGGAACTTATCTTGGACCTAAGTATAATCGGATTTTCGCTGTCCAAACCAGTTAGATTAGCTTTTAGAAAATTTTCATAATTTTATCGGAAGGACGGTTGCTCGAGTTTTTCTATAACAATTTGGGGTTTATTCTTAATTATTTCCCTGGAAAACTTTAGTGCAAATTTACAACGGATAAGTTAATGGTCCGAGTCGAAGTAAGTGTTCCAAAAAAGAACGACAATCCTGGATGCAACCACGCCATCTATAACTAATTGCTACATGACCTATTTGAGTCCACGGTTGACTGGGTGCTGGAGGATGTCATGTCGCACAACGTCTAACACTACGTCTGAAGTTTGTACTAATTAAATATAGTCTATGCCCAGCACAGCTATCCAAAAGCCGTTCACCATTATCGTTGCGCGACGACCTTAGAATGTATCTTCCACCTAAATGAAATTCTGTGTTGCTTAAGCGACCAACTTGAGCATTCATGTCACCCATAACCAGGACTATATCCGAACTTCGTGCTTTACTTAGTAAGGAGCTTAATTCGGAGCAAAAAGCGTCCTTGCTTTCTTCTGTGCTGCAATCGGTAGGAGCATATGCAGATACAACGAAGAGGCAACGATGATAACGGTTTTTTGCTTTGATTTTAGTAGATGTATTTAAACGTGCGCACACAATCGACTATTTAAAGGAATCCATTCAATTAAGCAAACGTCAGCTCGCGCGCTAAGGGCGATACCAAAGCCCCATTTACCGGATTAATTACATCTGAGATATATTTATTGGATTCAAATCACTTGCTTAAACTCTGCGGTTTCAAAATGGACAATTGAACATATTTGGCAGGTTCACAAATAATGGTGGCTGAATTCATACCCAAAGGAGACAAATAACGGTGACAATGAAAATCACAGAAAATAATTTTATTAACTACGCCAGTTAAAGAAAATCATGGGAATCTCACGTCTGCCTAAAGCTCGTATATGCCATGTATATTTTATGTGAAATTTTGTTATAACCTATCAATACCAGAGCCTTTAATGTCGCAGACCATAGACAAGTAGATAACACTTCATTAATAGCGCTGGCTCGATAACATTTTGCGTATGCCTTTCAGATCAAATATCAAATAGACCAATATACTCTCAGCCACTACAAGATTAGCGTAAGAAACCATACAGAAACATCATGAGACATAAACTGCTAAAACTAACGTTCATTCATCAGGATGGGTCAACTTTCTCTTTAAGATGGGAAATCCTACGTGAAAATGAATTTAATCATGCTTACTGGCCATGGTGTTGCAGGTTTCCGGTTGGGTAATCTTCTTGACACGATTGTTTATTTGTACACACATTTAAATTCACACCGTTCGTATACTAACATGTTTTGCTTTGTCTTTTAGCATGTTTATCTCCATTATATGATAAATAAAGCCTAATATTTTAGGCAACTCTTTTTTCTGATTTTTCGACTCACTCTGCCCGTTTGCTGTGCTTGTTACTGTGATTCAGAACAATTTATTCATCATATAACCCAATCATGGAACGCCTACTCAGACCAGAAAGATTTGATGTTGAACCTAGTGCACCAGATGCAGCAAAACAATGGAATCATTGGTATCGTACATTCTGTGGTCTCCTGAAATCAGTCGAATCCATGAATCCGGATAAATTAGACACTCTTATTTCCTACGTCTCTCCTAACGTATATGAACACATCGTTGACTGTGATACATATGATCATGCTATCAAAACTCTAATGAATCTCTATGTCAGACCGAAAAATGAAGTCTTTGTTCGTCATATACTCGCGACTACTAAACAAGAAAATGGACAAACATTGGATCAATTTGTTCAGATTCTGAAATCGTTAGCTAGGGAGTGCAATTTCAAACCAACTACGGCCGAGGAAAATCGAGACGATGCTCTGCGCGATGCCTTCATTAATGGAATCCAGTCCAATTCAATCAGACAACGTCTCTTAGAACACAACTCACTTAATTTTCAAGCGGCTTTTGATCAAGCACGTGGTCTCGAAATGGCGGAAAAGCAATCATTATCATATCAAAACTGTTTGAATTCTGCACACACTGCAACGGTTCAGCCACTCTGTCCTTCATCAACCTCCGATAAATCTACAGATAATCTTGTTGCTGCTGTTAAACAAAAATGTGACTTTTGTGGGTACGATTATCATTTAAGATGGAAATGTCCGGCCAGAAACGCTTTCTGTAAAAGTTGTGGAAACAAAGGACATTTTCAAAAGGTATGTCGCTCTAAGAATCACCGCCCAGTGGTTTCGACGCTTCATCCTACCATATCTGCAACTGTATTAGCTGCTGCTCCTGATTGTCTCACCAAATGTGTAATAAATCTAGAAGTCAATAACATAAATTGTCATGCTCTCGTTGATACAGGCAGTTCCTGTAGTTATGTTTCAGAAGCCTTCGTTTTGAAAAATAATTGGAAAATTCACTCCTCACGAGAAACAATAACCATGGCGTCTAGCTCATTATCGAGTCATACCAAAGGCCATTGTTTTGTGTCGATTCAATAAAAATCATGTGTTTATAAAAATATCAAGCTATCTATACTTTCTGATCTTTGTACTGACGTACTCCTCGGTCATGACTTTCTTGGATTGCATAAAAGTGTAAATATCTCTTTTGGTGGTCATAAATCGTCATTCACCGTCTGTTTACTGAAACCTGCATCTGTTACGTCCCCGCCTCTTTTCCACCATTTAACTGCTAACTGGAGGCCTATTGCTACGAAATCAAGAAGGTACAATCGAATGGATGAAATATTTATCCGGGATGAAATAAACAGATTAGTTTCTGATGGCATTATCGAACCTTCAACATCCCCGTGGAGAGCACAAGTTCTCGTGGTATCGAATGAGAATCACAAGAAACGTATGGTTGTGGACTACAGCCAAACGGTCAACAAATTCACACTCTTAGACGCCTATCCTTTGCCGAAAATAGACCAAATGGCTGAAACCATTTCAAAATATCATATATTCAGCACTTTGGATCTCAAAAGCGCTTACCACCAAATACCTATCCAAGAACATGAAAAGGTATTTACTGCTTTCGAAGCGTGTGGACGCTTGTTTCAATTCCGTCGCATTCCCTTCGGAGTGACGAATGGTGTCTCATGTTTCCAAAGAACTATGGATCATATAATCGCACAGGAACATCTCACAGATACATTTGTCTATGTGGACAATGTGACAGTTTGCGGGAGAGATACGCTTGAACACGAAACAAATCTCAACAAATTTCTTAATGCCGCTAAAAAATATGGATTGACCTTAAATGAATCAAAGAGCATTTTCGCAGCTAAAGAAATTACTCTTCTTGGTTTTCAAATATCGAATGGAAAAATTAAACCTGATCCTGACCGATTAAAGCCTTTACAAGATCTCCCACCACCGTCGAATGTGCAATCGCAACAAAGAATTGTGGGATTTTTCGCTTATTATTCGCCGTGGATCTCCAACTTCTCCGATAAAATTCACTCACTCGTTCATAATCGAACTTTTCCTTTGCCCGTCTCTGTGAAACAAAATTTCGATGATCTTAAAAAAGAATTAGCCGTAGCAACTCTAGCTTCTATTCGTTGTGATATTCCGTTTGTCGTCGAAACTGATGCTTCGGACGTAGCTATTGCTGCCACTTTGAACCAAGATGGAAGACCTGTGGCGTTTTTCTCTCGGACGTTGACGCCATCTGAAAAACATCACTCAGCTGTTGAAAAAGAAGCCTATGCCGTGGTTGAAGCTATTCGAAAATGGAGGCATTTGCTTTTGGGTAATCATTTCAAACTTGTCACTGATCAAAGATCTGTTTCCTTTATTTTTGGCAATCAAAATCGAGGAAGAGTGAAGAACGATAAAATTTTGCGCTGGAAAATGGAATTATCACCTTACAGCTTCGATGTTGTCTATAGACCCGGAAAAGATAACAAAGCAGCAGATGCACTAAGTCGATCCTGTTGTGGTGCGCTTCTAAATGGACTGGATTTAAAACAAATACATGATTCTCTTTGTCATCCTGGAATTTCTCGTATGCTCCACTTTGTGAAATCTCGTAATTTACCATATTCTATTGATGAAATTCGAAAAATGACCTTGAGTTGTGAAGTGTGCTCTGAAATCAAACCCAGATTTCCTTCGGCAATTCAAGGCCAATTAATCAAAGCTACCCAACCGTTTGAGCGGTTATCTATCGATTTTAAAGGACCTCTTCCTTCATCAACTCGTAATCGTTATCTACTGACGGTCATCGATGAATATTCTCGATTTCCCTTTGCATTTGCTTGTCCTGACCTTAGCAGTCACACCGTCATACTTCACCTGTGTCAAATATTCGCAATGTTTGGGATGCCTTCGTACATTCACTCAGACAGAGGTTCTTCCTTCATGTCGACCGAGGTACAAAATTTTCTTCGGGAAAAAGGTATAGCTTCGAGTAGAACGACTCCTTATAATCCCAAAGGAAATGGACAGGTAGAAAGAATGAATGGTACCTTATGGAAATCGATCCTTCTCGCTCTCAGATCAAAAAGTCTTTCAGTTGAAAACTGGGAATGCGTGCTGCTGGACGCATTACATTCAATCCGTTCATTATTGTGCACATCTACCAACGAAACCCCTCACGAGCGACATTTTCGACACAATAGAAGGTCGACTTTTGGTACCACAGTCCCAACCTGGCTTACTGTTCCTGGGAAAGTTTTACTCAAGAAGAATGCTAGAGTTTCTAATTATGACCTCTCTGTGGAAGAAGTTGAACTTATTCATTGCAATCCTAACTATGCGCATGTTCGTTTTCCTGATGGAAGAGAAGATACAGTATCTATTCGTCAATTAGCCCCGAAAGGCTCCGACGCACTGATGAATGAAGCTGGAACTAATATGGGACTCCGTGAAAATGAACCGGTTGTTGCTGATGAACAAACCTCCTATAATGACGATACCGATAATGATAATGTTAAGGCAAATGGTGAATCTACGGATAACTCAAATGCTCGTGACCTATCAGAGAATCTCGAAAACCTTATCAATCAACAACGTGTTCATCCTTATAACTTACGAAGTGGAAATGTTTAAATACTATGTTTTCTCAATCCTCTTTGAATTGTTACTATAACAGTCTTGTTCCGACTCTGACGCTACGCTACAAATCGCAGTGGAGGAGAATGATATGATTGTTTATTTGTACACACATTTATATTCACACCGTTCGTATACTAACATGTTTTGCTTTGTCTTTTAGCATCTATATCTGCATTATATAATAAATAAAGCCTAATATTTTAGGCAACTTTTTCTTCTGGTTTCCGACTCAATCTGCCCGTTAGCTGTGCTTGTTAATGTGATTCAGAACAATAACCAACTGCTACAAGATATGACTCTGCAATTGCCCAGGTGCTGAAGGACGTAATATATGCAATAAAAAGAAAGACAATGAAAACGACAGCTAAACTTGAAATCTGAAATGGTATATGTATATATATATATATATATATATATATATATATATATATATTCATAATTTATCGTCGAAAGTAAAAATGCATCAGCATCTGAGATTAACGGACAGAAATATATTAGCATTAAAAATATTTATTAATAATTTATTTTTATTATTAAAAATATCATGACACCACTGCCGCATAATCATTTCAAAAAATAACGTGTTAGTACTATTTGTAATAATGAAAACTATTCATTTTAAAAGAAGGATGAATTACACACTAGTTGATTAAACCCAGATGGATAGATCTGTCCGGGCAAGAACGGAGACTAGGCTACGCAAATTTAAACACAACATACTAGGCTAGTTAAACTTCAAGAAAAGTCGAAATACGTTATACGGCATCGTTGTTAAGTATGATGCGCACGCTGATTCTCTGTTGGTAGCAACTGTGGACCAAAACTACAAATTTGTATTTAGAGGACCAAATTTAAAATATGTAGAGGAAAACCATATTTACATCATCTCCATAATGTATCCAAACGTACATTTGTGATTTAATTTAATAATCGAAAGGGTCATCAGACGAACTGAATGCCCAGTTAGATAGAAATGACCAGGCATTAGAAATAAATATTTTTAGGAAGTATACTTAACCAGCAATCCTTAATTTCATGTCAAATAATCTGTACCCAATAAAATCGATATCTTAACATCACTAACATTAAGAAGCCTCAGATTAAAAAACAAAACATAGCTGGAATTAGGCAGACAGTGTCTAATATCCAGGACCAATGTTTACATTTTTACTTTAACAGTAGTAACGATGATAAATTTTGCGAGAACATTCAATCACAGTTTAAGGTACATAATTTTATGAAACTAAAGAAGATCGTAAAGTCATAGTACCACCGGACTAAAAACAAATCAATAACCGTAAAATATAATATAAGAACCGTTTTAAGAGTTTCTTAATTTGGACGCTAGACATTCTAACAAAAAGGAACAATTGAACTCTTAGAAGCATCAGCTATCTGAAAACTCAGTTAATGATTTTATTCTCAATTAAATTAAATCATGCAAGTATGGACATGATTATAAGTCTTGTCTGTCATGCAGTGGAGACTGGAAATACTATCAACTGGGATGACTGAAGACAGAGCGATATGTAACCATAACAAGATTACGAGATAGATTAGAGAATGTATCTGAATTAAATAAAGAGATATTATGAATGACAAAACTGTTAAATAATCGTCAGAATCGATTTGGAATACAACATTAGCTAACGATAGGAAAAGACGATGGCCCAAATCAGAATCTGAATAACGGATAAAGATGGGCTCATTATGTCATTACTTGAAAATCAAATATTGACAGTACCATCCTAATTTACATTTAACTGATAACTTATTGTTTAGAGTTCCTAGTAAGTTGAACGCGTAATAAATGACTTGTTTTTCTAATATAATACTTCTTTTTTCGTTAATTAATTTTCTTTACTAACAAAAACCTATTTTAGTTCATGTCTTATTTAAGATTATTTTAGTTAATTTGATAAATAACACAATCATCATTTTTATTTCACCCGATAGGGTGAGGGCGACCTCAATTATTTCCTCTAAATTGGTGATGATCTTGTATTGGTCATTAACTATGACTGTCCTAATCACTACGAAGATTATGTTCATCGATGCGGACGCACAGGCCGCGCCGGTCGCAACGGGTATGCCTACACATTTCTAACGTCGGATCAGGAACGCCAAGCCGGTGATATTGTCTACGCACTGGAGCAGATTGGCCAACCCATTCCGGACGACCTAAAGTCAATGTGGTAGGCGTACAAGCATCGCATGGAAATGGAAGGCAGAAGGGTACACGTGGCGTCAGGATTCCGTGGAAAAGGCTTCTAGTTTGACGAGGCTGAAGCGCAACTCAATAATGAGCGTAAACGTTTCCAGAAGGCTGCGTTTGGTGACCAGGACTCTGATGAGGAGTTTGGTGCCGATGGAGCAGAGGTCGACTGGGACGCTAGAATCGAGAACATGTTCGCGACAACTAGAAAAGTCAGTTCTGTGTCTAAACAGCAGGTGATTCTGCAGACGCAGCAACGCCTTGTCGCCAAGCAGGCTGCGGCGCAGGACGCGGCCTTAAAGGCATCCGAAACCTCTGTGAGCGCTCAGCTCGCGTTAGCCAGACAAAAAGCGGCGTTGCTGTCCAAACAGTTGACAGCTGCTGCAACAGCCGGTGTCGGTTCGTTAGGTAGTCACACTACTTCTGGGGATTCTGTGACTGCAACTACGGCTGCACTGCTCTCCGGCGGCAGTGGAACTGGTCAAACGATGGCGGCAAGTCGGTCCCTGGCTGATCAAGCCGCTGAACGTCTTAACGCTAAACTGGGATACTCAAAGTCGGCGTTCGGTGACGAAAACGGTGTAGATGGAGAGGCTAGCGGCGAAAAAGGCGACACTGTGCAACGATACGAGGAGGAATTAATCATCAATGATTTCCCGCAGAACGTTCGTTGGCGTATAACTGGGCGTGAGACGCTAAGCCACCTCAGTGAATATTGCGAGGTAGGCGTGTCTGTTCGTGGTACTTACATGCCGCCGGCCAAAGCTAAGGCATTGATGACTTCTGGGACCGTCGAAGGAAACGACGATCGACCATTGTATCTGTGCCTGGAATCAACCTCCGAAAGAAATATCAGTTTGTCAAGGTCAGAACTGATGCGAATTATCAAAGAGGAGCTGGTGAAATTGGTGAGATTGGCTAGTTCTTTGTTAACGATCTCCTATAAAATACCACATGAGCCCGACGACGGCACCATGACTCGGCGTGTGTTCCCCGCCACAAAAGGGTTCAACAGCCACAGGATTACATAGACTCCTGGACAGTACCCCGTACTTCCGAATGGCGAATGAGCTCTCAACAGCCACCGGCAACCTTGCAACTTACTGCTGCCTTGCAGACTGCGCTTGGATGTGCAAAGGCTAGAGGTGCGTCCTCGATCAAAAAGTCGAGTGGTGTGGGGACACCACTTGTACCAAATTCCCAAGAAACTCCATGAAATGTCATGGAGCTGGCTTATCCTCCAAAAGGAGTCAGCCGCAGTAAACAATAAACAAACTAAAATGGTGATTGTAAAACAAATAATATAACGGATGTAACTGGTAAATTAATACAGTACCGTCCAATTATTCCACATTCTTCGACCAAACATATAGTGGTTAAAGGACGTAATACCGGCTCCTATTCATGAGTCGCCAGTAAGCACGAAACGAATGTGCATGAGATTATACTTTCTGTTCATGCTGCCTTTGGTTTATCCTTCTGGTCACAACTGAACTAATTTGTTACTAGGTTCGCAACACCTAATACATCAGCGAGTCTAGTTTCAATGTTGGCCGTACATAGCAGTTGTGGACGCGTGAACATACGATACCATCTACCAAGCGAAAGCTCAGTCAAAGATATAACAAGGCTAGAGGAAGTGTCGCACTTGCTTCAATAATTTTGTAAAAATATTTTTATATACGGAGATCTAAGGAAGCAGCTAGTAGCATCGAAAATATCTCCAATGAAGAAAACAACTGAAAAACATTATTATACCGATTTTACTTCAAAGAATATTCATTTCACAATTCTAGGTTATGAACACAAACTGAATTAATTCAAATTGAATGAGATGTATTTAAAAGTACTCTTTCGTAAATCATACTTACATTTAACAATTTTGTTAAAAAGTAGTGCGTTATTTAGCGTTGCCTGCATCGCAGAACTGACCTCATTAGGAACAAGTACAAATGCATATGTTTTGAAGTTGAGGGTCTAGAAAATAAATAAAATAATAATAAAGTAAAAGATGGTAATATAAGTATTTGATCTATGTTATTTTGTTATAAAATATGGTTGTCAAAAATAACAGACGAATATTAATATAAATTCTTCTAACTTATGAACAGGTAGAAAGACACCTTGAACTGTTGGAAGAACATAAAAACAATTTGATTTGTCAATTATCAAAAGAATGCCCGTACCTTTACTTTAAGCACTTATTTCAAACTATTATCAGAATTAGAAACATCGTACGCGAATGGCGGTTATAGACGGAAAAACATCACGTGTAGCATAATAACTAATATGTCGTACTGTATTTAATTATAACAGCGTATCAGTTGCAAGGTTTCTATTAAACTACTCTTTTCGTCTTCAACAATGGCAATCAAAATCGTGTTATAACCTTAGTGATTATATCTTCATTAAAACTCCGTTTCACAAAAGCCACCATTAATCAATTGATAAAGGCTCGCATTCCAAAACAATGGTTAGGATTAAATAAGGCTAAGATCCACTTAAATAATATTCTGCTCCTCTATTGTGCGAGTTTCGCCGCTTATCAGTATCTGAATGACAGAGAAATTAGGCCACACGCCAGATGAACCACGCGAGTGGTGCATATCGCATCGTAAATATGCCGTTTGGAAAATGTCAGGAGGGGGATGCACGTTTCCAAAGTTGGGTGGTCCCCGATGGAAAGGAAGTAGTCTTCCTGTAGCCTGGTCGAAGCTGCCGGAAAACTAATGGAGCCCCCGCTAATAGGATCCGTACGGGGGGTTGCGCAAGCAAGGCTCCAAGGTATGCATATTCGAGGCATACTAAAATCTTCGAAGTTAGATTCGGAAGCTTCGATGGAAGAAATGCGCGGTAATACAGTCCGTAAATCTGTTAGATTTTGGGTGGCAGGTAATCTTAAAGAGGTTGCTGGTTATAGCAACAATAAGTTCGTTATAACTGATGAACATGGCGGCTTAAATTTCTTAATAGACACGGGTGCAGAGGTGAGCATAGTTCGATCTGATGTGGTTGAAATTGATAGCCCCACATTCGATTACCAACTATGGGCTGCTAATGGAAGTCCAATTGAGGTTGAGGGAGTTAAAGCATTGTCAGTGACATTGGGGCAGAAATCTCCACTTACGTGGAATTTTCTGGTGGCTGATATAAAGGATAACATCATTGGGATGGACTTTTTGATCCATTTTAATCTCGCTTTAGATCCTAAATCTAGGACCATTGAACAAAGCACTGGGATAGTGACTTATACTGAGACTGGGACCTCAGTAGTTAGGTAAGTGAGACTACCCAGACCCGTCGTCACCGATGACTTGGCGGATGACATCGAGAAACACCTGGCCGTGTTTCTGCCATTCAATGCTAAACGCAAGGGTTTAAAGACAGGCATAGAACACCAAATCGAGTTGGTGGAACCACTACCTTGTTCGCCGAAGGCTCAACCGTTAGCACAACACAAGCAGCAGGTTGCTATTGAAGAATTTAAGCGGTTGAGAGAAGAAGGAATTTGTAGGCGTTCAAATCCTAACTTTGCATCTCCAAAAGTGGTCGTTCCCAAACCTGAACCAGGTCAATGGAGGGTTTGTGGTAACTATCGTCTATTGAATTTGGTAACGAAAGGTGATTCGTATCCTCTACCGAACCAGAGTACTTTGCTCATGGATATAATGGGGTATGAGGTATATACAACGTTAGATCTGCAGAAGGCGTACTATCAAGTGCCTATGGAGGCAGAATCTATACCGCTCACAGCAGTGCGATTCCCTGGAGGAGGATCACATGAATTCTTATATATGCCTTTTGGGTTGAAGAATGCAAGTCAGACATTCCAGCGTCTGACAGAGGAAGTTCTTCAAGACTGTCCATTTTCTAGAGTGTACATAAATGACATCATTATATATAGTCAATTTCGGGAGGAACACCGGGAGCATTTGGACAGCATTTTGTCTAAGCTGGAACATTATGGATTGGTAGTGAAACCAGAAAAGAGTAGGATTGGTTGCTCTATCGTAAAATATCTTGGATACACCATTTCCAAGGATGGAATCAAGCCCTTGGAAGACAAGGTACAATCAATCAAGGATGTGCCAGAACCCAGAACTGTACGCCAGTTGCGTAGATTTTTGGGCATGATTAGCTACTATCGTCGGTTCATACCAGGTTTAGCTGGAATTTTGGGATCGCTAACTCGACATTTAGTTCGTGAACGGAGCACGATCAAGAAGTCCTGGCCTATTAATTTTAGCCAAGACGACAAGGAAAAACTCCAGAGGGCCAAAGATCTGTTAAGCCAAATAACCACATTAGCACCTGTGGATTGGACTAAGCCGTTTGAGCTTGTCACAGATGCTTCTGATGTAGCTATAGGAGCAGTGTTACATGAACGTGATAATGGTATAGTCAAGCCGATTGGATTCTATAGTCGGAAACTCCAAGATCGCGAGAAGCGATATGATACGCTTGGAAAGCAGTTACTAGCAGTTTATTCTGCAGTGTTGCATTTTGAACACTACCTAGATGGACATCAGTTTATGATATTAACTGATCATAAACCGTTGTTGAGTATCCTTGGGAAAGCGAATAGGCTAAATTATTCTCGGCGGGTGAATTCACAAATAACCCGACTCGCAGAATTTGATTTTACTATTAGTCATATCTCAGGAAAAGATAATGTGGTGGCAGATACTCTCAGTAGACCAGACGTATCAGATGAAGATATGATTCGTTCAGAGTCACTCGTATGCTCTATTGTATCTTCTAATGATTTTGTCCAGCAATTGATGGAAGCACAAGGTCTTGATCCTTTAGTAGCTGTGTTGGAAAAGAATCCTGCATATAAATGCAGGAAGATTGGAGATAAGTGGTTATTATGTGAAATCTCCAGGAGCCAACCTAGGGCTTATGTACCGTTAGAATTAAGGTATAAGGTAATTCAGCAGCTACATGAATTCAGTCATCCTTCCATTAAGGCAACTATCAGGATGATCACTGATAGATATGTATGGCCAAAGATGTCGAAAGACATAAGAGCCTGGGTAAGGACATGTGCCCGGTGTCAAACTTGTAAAGTTTGGCGTCATACCAAAACTGAAATTAAAACGATTGGTATACCAGCGGGTCGATTCATGCATGTTCATATTGATATAGTAGAAATGCCTGAGATTTCCGGCCAAAAGTATTTACTCACGATGGTCGATCGGTTCAGTCGTCAGTTTGAGGTAGCAATCCTGAAAGACATGACAGCTCAAGAGGTCTTACTTATGTTCTTGCATAATTGGGTGTCGCGATATGGTGTACCGGTAAGGGTAACTACTGATCGTGGTAGTCAGTTTATGTCTGAACTATTTATCAGATCATTGAATACAATGGGGATAGAAGTAAGACACACATGTGCTTATAATCCCAGAGCTCAATGGGATGGTTGAGAGACTGCACAGGGAGCTGAAGGCTGCATTACGCTGCACCGGTGGATCCAGTTGGATACATGATTTGCCCGTAGTTTTGTTGGCAATGCGAAACAGATACAGAGTTCAGTTAGGAACATTCATAGCAGAACTTGTTTATGGAGAGCCATTGATGTTACCTGGAGATCTTCTAATAGAATCTCTAAGTTGTCTCGATTGGGCCTGTAGCTCAGTTTATTGGTTTGTTGGAGCATTGAGAGATAAAATGAGTCGTTTAGCTCCAACCAAAACTAGAAGTCCAAAGTCTAAATGCTATGTATCTTCAGATTTAAAGCTGGCATCTCATGTATATATAACTAACGAAAACAGACAGAATTGTCTGACTCCATTCTATAAGGGGCCATTTAAGGTCAATCATATGACTGAGAAAAATGCATTTATAGAAGTAAATGGCACAGTAGAATGTGTAACACTGGATCGCTGCATTCCACAGTTTATTTGGACGGAGGAGGAGACTGAGGAACAGTATTCACCGAAGTATCCAGAAGTTGAGGCGAGATGTGACTCAGAAATTGGTGAGAAAAACGAAGAGTCGAATAAATATGGAAAAGAAGTAAAGATTAAAACCAAGACAACTGAGAATAAAGAACAATGCAATATGAATATGAAATCTAGTGAAGTACCAGCACAACTTGTTGAGACTCGTTCTGGAAGAGTCACCAAGAAACCGAAGAACGAGGACAACATCATGCATGGTTAATCATCTTAAACATGATGGTGTATGTGAAGATTAATTTAATTTTTTGGACATCAATTAACTCCTCATAAATAAAAATAAATCAATTTTATTTTTGGACATTTGATGTTATCGCTGGTTTCGTAAAACAATATTGTAAATTTTGAAAAATATTGTAATTTTTTTTGGAAGTTCTTTTGTTCATATTGTCGAAGTTTTGACCTGTCTTGTCGAAGGTGAATAAACAGTTTTGATCTGAGTTGCTGAATTGCACAAGCGGGACACTGCGTGGTTCCATCTCCGACTCTTTGCTAATAAATCGTTGTAACCTTCTTTTCGATTGTTCTTTTTAATAATCGGCGAAAAGAACCACAAATTTGCTTCGGGTATTTAACGTGAATATTTCTTTTGAGGTCTCAATCATTCTGGTTCAGTAACTTGTGGATATCAGCGTATCCTGGTAAGCTTATTTAATATAATATATAAATTGCAAGTAATTTAATAATATTATGGCTGGTTTATTAAATACTGAGGATACAGAGCAGTTGGCTAGTGGACTTAAGGATTGTAGCTTAAAAGATAGTTCAGAGGAACTTAAGTGTTCCAAGACAGATGATCATTCCGCATATATGGATTTTCCGGGCCTGGCATCCAAGAGACCCCTTTATGGTAGTGACCAAAGGGCCTCTACACTACACAATTTTCATCGCTCATTCTTATTTTTGATCTTCATTTTGTTCATACAAAATATACGACACAATACTCGTTCAGACAAAGCACAAACAGGTTTTAACCCCGGTGTTGGACACGTGTGCAGTATCATGAAGCAGAAAGCTGCATAATGTTAAATAACTCTTCTGCAAGTGAATCTTATAAATGACAACTCTGTACGGTATATATATAAAATTTTAAAAAATACGTCAATAAAATTTCAATGAATGTTACTCCTATAGTATTTAATGAAGACGACAAACGGTTTACATAATACAAATTTGACACTTAATTTAAATAGTTTAATATTTCCAATCGACATTACCTTTGCTGATTTTGGTACATGAATTGCATGAACTGGGCCTATTTGTTTAAGATAGGCTTTCAAGGATTTTTCGTTAAAATTCTTCGGTAAGCGAGATATAAGAAGCACCCGGGAACTAACGAAATGCTTCATTTTAGAAGCATGCAAAATTATTTGAAAATGATCAAATTTGCATATTGATTCAAACACACAACAATATCTCATATGTAAAATGCGGCTAAACAACAATGGATTGGTAAAAAAATTCCAAGCTTCGTCGTTTATCATTCTAAAATTGCAAAAGAGCAATGGTCTAAAAGAAAGCCGTCCTAATTTTGTACTAAAAAATAATTATCCTGTAACGACACAAATTAATTACCGACATATTGCG
The DNA here is from genome assembly GCA_029291075.1 of Eudiplozoon nipponicum. NCBI lineage: Eukaryota > Metazoa > Platyhelminthes > Monogenea > Mazocraeidea > Diplozoidae > Eudiplozoon > Eudiplozoon nipponicum. The sequence goes on along the minus strand of JAQBSW010008338.1, from coordinate 13,031 downwards.
TAAATTAAATTCAATTTTATTTACGTTGCACCAATGAGAAAAAAAGCGAAACTTGCCGATTAACCAATAGTGTGCAAGTAGACATATATTACTATGGCATGGTATTTAAGCACGGCAATTTACCATGCAAGTCAGTTATCGAATTTCCATTCTGTTTTGCGTTACGCGTGTGCGTTCTGTCGGCTGTCAATACCTACGCTGGTGATTTGATTTGTTTCAAAAACAATTGGCAACATCCGTGACTCATCTTGTTGCGGTACAACCAGCAAGTCGAGCCAATTAATGCAGAACTTCAACGAAGTTTTCCACATCGTGATTACAACGCGACAACAGAAGGAACCACAGCCATAGTCAACCCAAGGCTCTAGGACATCTTCACATTCTGAATAATTCAGGAGAACGCCAATCTTCTCGTTTCTGCGCATATAATCATACGACATTGATCGTCTACTAATTGGATTTCTACGTGTGTCAGCCCTCTTAGTGTTGCCACAGATCTTCAATAACACCAGTTAAGGCCTTCGGACATCAAACAATACATCCTGCTTCGACAAATCTACTTATTCAGGTGCAAATACGCAGAGGATCACCAACCAACGGAGGAAAATTCAGTCAGTGTCTAGGAGGAATTCGGAACATCCACACGTTGCAAACAATCATAATCTCTTTCGACATTTGTTATTTATACCTTTACTTACCCTGCTAAGGGCCACACACAGTAACTGTGTCACACGGCACTTCCATTTAGTCGGAGCGTTATAATTGGCGATCGCGTCAGGATCGGAGAGCAGTGCTATTGTTACAATTTGTTTTAAAAATAAGAACCATTAATTGAGATTTTGAAGTAAAAGTTTTTGTTTTTGGACAGGAAACTTTGGTGTACATGGAAAAACCGATGGTAGCACATCTAATGCGTAGATTTTTACCACCGACTCATGATGCATTTTTCATCTCGTTTAATCGTTGACAAAAGTTCTGAATATTACTGAGTCAAAGCATTCCTTGATTGAACCTGTAAAAACAATTTCTCTACTACATACTTTTGTAAGATATTCTGCGTTCAATTACATTTCAAACAGTGGAAGCAGTTTATGGTAAGCGCTTTGTTTTTAATATTAAAATTTAAAGAGCACTTATATCATAATTTTAAAAAAATTTCTATTTAAGTCGCTTTATGCCTTTTTTATTTTTATATAAATTTATGCATTTAAGATCCCGTAATATTGTGGGATTGTCCGACCAAATTTTAGATGTTGATGTTTCCGTACGGTATATGGATGGTGAATTATTCTTCATGCGCGTAGTCTCTTCTCTTTTCCCGTTCTCGGATTATGACAGTTATCAGAAATTGTCATAGGTTTCGCAACAATTCCTTTGGTGCTGCAACGAAGAATATATCCAACGTTTGAGTCAATTAGGAAGTTACCTAATCTAACATAATAGGTCTTGATTTCCAGTTTAAATATCGGCTCATTGTTTATCTTGCTAATTAAAATATCATTGGCCCCAGCATCGGACTTGAGCAAAATTTCTGGACACTTGCCTCCGAGCATTTGTAGTTACCGATCATTCAACCATCTCCAGTGTATATTTCGACAAATATATCAACAGATTTTCAAGAACACAATTCATTGTTCGATCTTAGCAAGTTAGAGCTTTTTGTCTTCAAAACGATGCACCTTATCGTCTCAACAAAATGTTCATCGTCGTTACCATTGCACTTGGTCTCCAAATCAAAGTGATCATACAAAGCCTGTTTAGATTGTCATAAGCTAATTCTGTGACGATATCCGATGCATACCCCGTTCTAAATATAAAAACCTTGCTTTAAAACTCAGCGGTAGCAATTACTTTTCTGTGAATGACTTCAGACAAGCCTACCACCACATTCCAGTAACGCCAGAAGACACTGAAGACACTGGATCATCACTCCTTTCAGGCATTTTGAATACGTTTACATGCATTTTGGTCTCATGTGTGCCAATCATTCATTTCAGAGGTTCATGTAGGACATACTCCGCCATGACGTCGATTACTGTATGCAATATTTTGATGGCATAATGGCTATTAGTCCAGACTTAGACTCTCATGCCAAGCATTTACAAAATGCCCTATAATGCTTATCAAATGATGCACTCAATATCAATTGCAACTTCACCCGTGGATTTACTAGAGCACGTATTACACAACTAGGTATACAACATTGACCGCCTAAGGTCAATTTAATCAAGAATATTGCCGCACACACGACTTTAAAAGAATTACAGTAAATATTGGGAGTTCTCAACTAATATCGCAAATTTCTTCCCGGCCTATTAAAACAACTTTATCCGTTATTTAGGTACCTGTGCAATCACAATGGACTTAGCAGAAACCCCAATATTTTTTGGTCGTCTGAAAACAAGGCATTATTCTCTTTTCCAGCAGCTCGTTAGAAAATGCTACAATGTTAATTATCCAGACTTCCAAAGAAATTTTCTACTCACAACCGGTGCTTCTGAATGTGTTATTGGGGCCATTTGTAACAGGAGATCTGCGGATATCTTACGCCTATAAACCTTAGCTCGCGTAAGCTACAACCAATAGGATCTAGATAGGACAAATTTGATTGAGAACTCGCCTCTGTGGTGATATACATATTCAAATATCTCTAGCCCGTCATCACATGAAGTTCGTATCCCGACTTTGGGAGCGTTTGCGCATTGTCTTCTTCACTGTTACGCATTTACAATAGCCAGTTCTGCCCACCAGCCTCAAATGAAAGGCTTTCGACTCCGTCCGCTCTATTTTTCACACAAGTAGGAGGGCGACTTTTAGGCTTCTTACCGATCGTTTCTGAAGTAATATACTCCGGCAGAATGCTAAGTGATGGGTCTCGGATTGTGTTTTAAACCAAAGGAACAAATTACCGACACAATCATTCTAAGTTAGAATACGTGTCAAAAACGTCATCGTCCAGATCTACATAGTTCATCTGACTCAGTTTCAAGGTTATAGCTACCTTCTAACTATGATTGATACTTTCAGCCAATGGTCTTGGGCTTTAGTTCTTGACAAAATTAATGCAGATGAAAGCTCTAATGGTTTTATCGCTGCATGTATAGCACATTATGGTTTTCCAATAAAGTCATTATTGATAGAGTTACATGCTTCTCCTCCAGTTGTTTCAAAACTACCTAATGGTTGATTGGATGCGCCTTACGCCAGACTAATGCCTACCACCTCCAATCAAACGGCATGGAGAAAAGAATTCATTGGGCACTCAACGCAGTTTTAGAATCCTCGTCCATTAATAGTAACTTGGTCGATGCATTATATGTAGTGCTCCTTGCAATGCGTCCCAGTATACACGAATCTATTAGAACACCGGCGTTGCAAGTATATTATTGCAATAACGTACGCCAACGTAGTCAGCTTCCACGTCTACTTTTTCACACAGAATGACCCAGAAGGCAAAAATTTGCCTTCGTCTTTAATTCAGTACCATGTTTTCCCGGCAGCCGAGACTTGCTCCTCAGCTATTCTTTGTCCGACCGCAGCTCCATAGCGGCAAGAAAATTGTCATACGTAACGATGCTGCTTTTGTACTATTGCAACACAAGTAACGCGTTTCCTGCCTGACTTGTTCAGACATCTCAAATATATTATTATCGTGCAAAATGTGACACCTATTTCGATAAGCATAGACAGGTTGTAATCTTTTATCAAAACGTCTGATCTTGGCGATGAACAAAATTCTTCATGCGTTTCAGACTATACATGCCTACAAACTCAACCTAGTAATAAATTGATTTGCTTTAAGTTTTACTTGTCAATTGTTAAATCTTTGCGCACCACTTGCGCCCTATCTCACGAGAAGTTATCACTTCATTGATCCACATGTTTATTGTTCATCCTCTCTTTTTGCACATGATATAACAAGCTGTTTTTAATTAACAATTGTATAACGTTTGTAAGTAGTTCTTCGGTAGTATGCCATTTCTGCTGATATGTCAAGTAAACATTTTCCGTTTTATCATTTGATTCTTAAGTATTTTTTACATCACGCTGCCTGAGACCACATCTGCTTATTTTATATAAACAGATACTTAGAAATAACACTTTGTGTAGCAATACTATTTAGTCTCATTTTTCATATCATTGTATAGGCAATTATCATGCATACCATAAATTCATCAGTTACGCAGTTCACATTAACAGAAGAATATCATGGATCACATCGTCGAGCATAGACTGGATCTTTTAGTCGGAGCAAATTCTCACTGATAGTGATCCAGACTGCCCAGGATACAACATAAATCCGGGAGTTCATTTGTAATCCACTTTGCAATTTTAACGCTGCGGCTCTCAAAACCTATCACATTGCTCTAGTTTGCTACATTTGATATGACCGACCTTTAAAGCTAACAATTGTGTAGCAATTACTAGTGATTATTTTGCATCATATCATTGTTGATTAAATTAACGAGTATGCATAGTCCAGCATCAGCAGATTTAGATATATATTTTTGGTTAACCTATGGACAGAACAATAACCAGTTGCTTAATTGGGCTCAAACTTTACCCTACAGTACCTATCAAGCCTCTCCAGGATTAATATTTTTACTTATTTATTTTCATTTTGGCAGAAATGAAGGTGATGTAACGGCTCAAATTAATTCGCCAATGTTTTGTCAAAAATATATCCAAATTTTAATACACTGACCAATGAGAACGCTCAAACTTCTGTTGACCAAGTAATTGCGACTTCGCATTTATATAAACGCAACGCAATTATCACGCAAATCACGCTCAGCCCTCCACGCTACTTGAGATTGCTGTCATTTTCTATGCTGCAATCACTATCTAATCCAACAGTTCTACTTGCGTTTACCACACGATGTCACAAATTTGGAAAGCTTTTAGTCACAACAATATTCGTTTTTCTGCACATACAGTTATACGTAATCTATCATATTTTAATAAGATTTCTGCATAGGCCAGCCATCTCCATGTTGCCCGAGACCTTCAACGAGTTTACTCAAGGAATTTGAACAACAATTAACATATCCTGCTTCGTCAATTCTATTTGTTCACCTGTATCAGTTCAAAGGTTCACCAGCCAATGAACAGGACAAAAAGAGCCATTTTCTAGAAGGATTTCTGGATGTTGACACGCTGTTAACACTCACAATCCCGTAAGGAATCGGAGAGATAGCAGTTTCTGTTTGTTGCCATGAACAGGGTGATGAAAGAATTCACCGGAAAATTCCGTGAATGTTTAAGATTGTTTGCAGCAGGTGGGTGTCCAGAAATCCATCTAGAACCAGCTCTGTCTGTTTTGTGTGGTGGTTGGTGATCCTCCGAGTAGATGCATCTGAATAAGTAGAATTGTCGAAGCAGGATGTAATAGTTGCTACTCGAAGGCTAGAAAATTTGCGGCAACATTGAGAATATTAGCACACGAAGAAATCTGATTAAGTATGACTGAATTTGCAGGAACAAGAATATTGGTGTGACTAAAGCTCAGGCGAATTAGTCGCACAGCGTGGTAAATGCAAGTAGAACAGTCGGCATATGTAGTCATTGGAACAGAAAATGCGTCAGTTATCACATATATTAAGCAGAGAAGAATGTGATTTGTGCGTGAAATACATCACGCTTATATAGATGCGAAGTCGCAAGTAAATGTTCAAAGGACGTTTGCGCGTTCTCATTTGTCCAATTTATTACATTTTGAATTTCTTTTTGATAATATCTCAGTGAATTAATTTCAGCCGTTACATGAACGTTTTTTGCTCAAATAATTTTGATAACTTAAATTTTGATTTGTGCTTGTTTTCAGCTTTTATATATTTTGGCCTGGTTGAATGTTGTAGCTATATTGTTTTTAGCTATTTGGAGGTCAATTAACTTGGTGTAGATTAATTTACTCATATAATAATAAATCAATTTTTACTTTTGAACAACTGATGTTACCTAATTTTTGAAATTTTGTTGCGGTGTGTACAAGTTTATTGGTTCAATGCCGCGTTTTGCGTACGCGGGTAATAGTTGTACACGGGCAATTACACAAAGATCTGATTCATCACACTTTCCGATTTTTTTTGTCTTTGATCGGGTTGAATTCTTCTTTTTTCAACTGAAAATGCGGTTCTATCACATCTTTGTTTACTGGCGACGTTTCGGTGCCTACTTTCCAGCACCATCCTCAGGCAACACAACACAGTACAAACTTCACGATAACAGATTTAAGCAAATGTGGTCAAAATCAGAAAGTGTGATGAATCAGATCTTTGTGTAACTGCCCGTGTACAACTATTACCCGCGTACGCAAAACGCGGCATTGAACTGATGTTACCGTTGGTTTTATAAAACAAAGTAATTCGTTAATAAAAATTTTTAAATTTATTCAGAATTTTTCTTTTTGCATATTGTCGTAGATTAGGACTTGTGAATTTATTTTTCATTCTTCTTGAAATTTTGAGTTAGAATAGAATAGAGTAAATGAGAATATCCTAATTTGGATTCAAACCACACATTTTCTATCAAATAGATGATGATATTTACCTGATTTTCGGATTGCGTACCGAAATATTTGAATCCACTGTCATCATGATTTTTGCATATATTTTGGCCTCCAATTACGGAGGCCTTTTTCAATGCCAAACACATCACACACTTAGTTGACAATCAATATGTCAATATTTTGGTACGCAATCCGAAAATCAGGTAAATTATTTATTTCCTGTCGCGCAATATGTTTATTTTAAATCTTATCTAGGTACTAAAGATGATGATATTGTAAATTATACAATAGAAAAAAGATATCACATCATATAAATATGCCCAATTAGTCTCATATAGATAAGTTAGTCTCTCTAGTTATGATATACGATATATCAACATCGGAAGGTTCAGCAGTAATATCACTGCACACGTTTTATTGTAACACGCGGCTCCGCGTTACAACCCAACGATGTTAAATTTTGACAAATATAGTGCTCTTTAAGGTCAAATAATCTAACTCTGTTTTTACACATTTCTCTTATCTGTGACTTTAGAAACAATCTCTGTTCGTTTCAAGCAGTTTTAATTGAGATTTATTGAACTGCAATTTTAATAGTAATTAATATGGTTTTGCTTAACAAATATACGCACCCGCGCGCAATACACAGGGAACACGCGCTGGATTATAGTGCATATGTGGATCGATAGTTTTTTTTGCATTCAGATATGATTTCATGCATCAGGACATCAGATATTCCTCAATCACATTTAGAAATTCTATAGTTCAATGGAGTATTATAATTAAATAATTTAAAAACATAGCAAACAGTGGATTAATTATTTGTGATGTTCTTTCAAGACAGTTTTTACACGATTTTTATCCATCCATCATCAGTGACCATATTTACCAGTGACTTTATTTATATCATCTTATATTTTCAATCGTTTATATATATTCATCACGATTCAGACGTTTTTGAATTGATAATTACTTGTGTTGACAATATATCGTTTTGTTTAACTGTGAACTGATAATTACTTGTGTATATGACATTCAATTCTGTTGACAATATATCATTTTGTTGCCGTCTTGAGCCCGGTCAATTTGGACTAACTGTGAATTCTATTTTTCTTTGCAACATTGTGTACAATATACCTATGATGATTCGTCTTAGCCTTCTCACGTCACGCATCGGCAAAGAGTCGGGGACTATTCTTAAGCACAGATTTCGACAACAGCTACCAGTTATATGTAGGAATGGTACAGAATCACGAACTAGATAGCTACCCCGCAAAAATCCTCCTACAATATCAATCTTTATGCACTTATTATGCTAATGGAAAAACGGTCTTTGTAATTTATCGCATTTCTATAATAATTGATTACATAAATAGTTATAGATTCATCATCAAAATTCAGAGACCGGATAATAGGAAAAATTAAGGTATAATTCGAGTGTAACAATATGAAAAATATGAACCATGACTAGCAATTTATCATATTTAGTGCTGACTAACATGATGATTTAATGCATAACATTTTAATTTAATAATACGGAGTGTGGAAATTAAAATTTTAAGAAGGTATGATGGTGATCACATATATCCTCGTCCTTTATTCAACCAGGAGAAAGTATTATCATAATCCAAATTTTTTTAAAATATATATAGAGTTCAGTTCATAAAAGTTTAAAAGTCATCTTAAGTGAGGTGTTTCTCGAAGCCCCTTTGGAAATTGATTTTAAATTGTGTAAATTTTTAAAAACAGAGAATAACTTCCCCACAACATTTCCCAACAAAGGAGGAGAGATCGCCAAATGCCCAGATCTAGTTCCAACTTCTTGAATCTTTCTTATTGGATTCATATATGCACCAATCCACTGATTTAAGCAGAAAACGTTTGTGCAATAGCACGTCTTCTGAAAAACATAAAGTTTGCTGTGATACTAACTGTAATCTACTGGTGTATATAGTGCAGATGACATGGCTAATATGTTTCACAATGTTTCTGTGTACAGCTTCTAGCTTATTTGAAAATCCTTTATTAATGAACTCCAAGTAGCGGCAGCATATTCCAGTATCGTTATAACCAAAATTACATATATTTATAATATTATATCGTTCGATAAGATATTTATATTTATTAGTGCCCATCTGTTCTTAGCATTGCTTACTATCCTTTCAATATGTCTCTCAGCAGAAGATGTACATTGAATAGTTATGCCTAAATCCTTAATTTCTGTCTGAAATTTGATCTAAAAAACATCGTTAATCACAGCATCATGAAAATAAACAATTGATTTCTGTTCTATTACCTACTATTAAAGCTCTCGTCTTTCTATCGTTTATTCTCAACCCTAGTGTTATCAAATACCCACTTAGGTTATTCAAATCTAGTGTCACATTATTTTTGGAAAAGTCGACATCATTCTGATCAACTGGAAAGATTATTTTTAAATCATCAGGAACTTTGCAAACTCGACCGTTAAGGATCTTAGTTTCTAAATGTACAAATACGATTTTAAATAAAACTGGCCCCAAAAGTTATCCTTATGGAATTCCACTTGTAAAGTTTGTGGTTTTAATTCCAAATTATTTATTTTTATACTTATTCATCGATTATATGAATAGTATCTGAGTAGTCTAAAAATATTCGGATCAATAATCAATAAAATAATCGCATTCAAAATAGCATCAAAAATATAGAACATAAGTTTTAGAATAGAATAGAATAGAATATCTCTATTTGGATTCAAACCACACATATTCCATCAAATAATAAAATTGGAAATATGTACAATATAATATATAAATATAAAAAATAAATATCACATCACATAAAATTGTGCAAATAGTCTCCTGTAGATAAGTATATCTAACTAGATTTACTATACAATATATCAATATAAGAAAGTTCGGCTGCAGAGAATTATAGATACATCATCAAAATAGGAACAATTAAGGTATAATTCGAGTGTAACATTATGCAAAAAAAATTGAGAACCATGACTAGCAATTGATTGTATGTATTGTTGACTAATAACATCTCAATTTTAATAAAACAAAATTTGAAAATAAAAATCTCAAGAAAATCTGTTTCCGATAACAATTATCCTTGTCTCTAAATCAAACATGAGAAAGTATTATCATAATCAGAATAAAAAATATCAGCAGGATTGTAGACTTTTTCAAGTTCAGTAGATAAAAATTTAAAAGACATCTTAGATGGAGGCATTTCTCTAAGCCCCTTTGGCAATTGGTTATAAATTTTGTAGATTTTCGAGAAAGAGAATAACTTGCTCGCAACATTCCCCACCAACGGAGGAGATATTGCCAAATGTCCAGATCTAGTTCCAACTTCATGACTCTTCCTTATCGGAGTCATATAGGCACCAGTCCACTGGTTTAAATGGAAAACTTTTATGCAATAGCACATCCTCCGAAACCACAAAGATTGCAATGACACAAACTGTAATCTAACGGCGTATATATTGCAGGAGATAGGACTAATTTGTTTCCCAACTTTTCTTTGTACAGCTTCTATCTTATTGGACAAACCCTTTTTTAATGGATTCCAAGTAGCGACATCATATTCTAGTATTGATCTAATCCATATTATATACATTTTATGTTTTATGTCATTCGATAAGGTATTTCGATTTATTAGTGCCCATCTTTTCTTGGCACTGCCTACTATCCTTTCAATATGTCTCAAAGCAGAAGCTGTACATTGAATAGTTATGCCTAAATCCTTTATTTCTTGCATAAGTTTAATCTCAAACACATCATTAATCACAGCATCATGAAAATAAACATAATGAAAGTCTGTTCTGTTACCTATTTTTAAAGCTCTCGTCTTTTATTGTTTATTCTCAGCCCTAGTGTAATCAAATATCTACTCAAATCATACAAATCTAATGTCACATTATTTTTGGAGAATTCGACATTTTATGGATCAATTGGGAAGATTATTTTTAAATCATCAGCGAATTTGCAAACTCGACCGTTAGGGATCTTAGTTTCCAAATGTGCAAATACGATTTTAAATAAAATTGGCCCCAAACTTGATCCCTGTGGAATTCCACTTGTTACTCGTTTCGATTTTGATATCAAATCATTTACTTGAATACTCATTCTTCGATTATATAAATAGTATTTAAGTAATCTAAAAATATTCGGATCAATATTCAATAAACTAATCGCATTCAAAATAGCATCAAAAGATATGAAATCAAAAGCTTTTGAGATATCTGTAAATACAATTTATGCTTCTAACATTTTCTCATCTAGTGTAATTACATGTTTCCACATAGAAAGCAAATTAGTAACTGTCGATCTATCTTTCGTAAAGCCATGTTGACTTATATCAAAATCAACCGGCAACATACATTCTAAATGATCTAGTATCAGTCGTTCTATTATCTTCAAAAATGAAGGGATAATAGAGATTAGTCTATAATCCCTGGCGCACATGGGCTTACTTACCTTTGGTAACGGTTTTACTACTATCGTTAGAATATCGATTGTTTTTTCCCCATCCTTTAAAATTGCAGATCGCATTCATAAAAGTAAAAGGTAATTGCAGTAGTTTATCAGTCGATATACCAAGATGATCGTTTTGTTTTTTCTTAAATTTTATTAATGCATCAGAGTCGATAACAAATCGTGGTTCCTGGTCACCCGAAAGATCAGTTAGATCCATGAAATTGCTTTCATTCTGTGGATTACATATAAAATTGCCAAATACTTCATCCAATTCACAGAGAAATTCATACTCAGTTTTATCCACAGGTAATATGAGCTTTAATTTCTCCTTATACTTACTGTAATCTGTGAGGAGTTTGTATCCTAGTCTAGGATTGCTCTTCAGTTTATCCAATATGATTCTTTCTGATCTTTGACGGATTATCAGCAGTGATGAATTAATTTCATTGTCAATCAAATCTAACCTCATTTTTAATACTATTGATACGATTATTATTATATTATTTCCTTTAATTCTTAGTTTACATAATTTCCTATCGATTCGTTTCGGTATAATATCCGTAAACGTAGATGCATGAAATAAAACAGATAATAACGTTGAAACAGAAGAAACAAATTCATCAGTGTTCATAATGTAAAAACTTTCATAATCAATCATTACGCTTAACTCTCTAAAACTATTCCAGTTGATTCTGGAACATTGCACGTGTGCATTCTCAAAATTAAGTTTCTGTGTTTTGCTACTCAAGTTGTTCCATTGTAAAATAATTTGCTTGTGATCCAATTTCGTAAAATAGTTTACAACTTCATAACTATGCCGTTTAACCGGTTCAATTTCTCTATGTACATGATCTAAGAATTCCGATCCACTAGTTGATTCCTCTATAATCTTCTTTAGATCATGCTTAGAAAAAAGGTTGATTATTTCAGAGTCATGTATCTTATTAAAATCGCCTACCACCACACTATAACTATGACAGTACAAAATAGATTGGAAAGTATTTGTAAATATTTTGTCATCATTCAAGCTAGCATACGGCGATCTGTAAACCGCTGTTAGGATCAAATTATCGGTTTGAACATATATAAAATCAATGACAGTACTATATTCACTAGTATGTAACACTTTCGCATTTGACATAGATCTACTTTAAATAAGTAGTCCTCCACCTCTTTTATCAAATGATCTGTTTTTTCTAAATAAAGAATAATTAGGATTATTAATTTTGTGATTTTCAATTTCCTTTCTGAGCCAAGTTTCAGATAATATTATATAGTCAAATACGTTACTTGTTATAAAAGTACACAGCAATTTTTTTGTTCCTAACACTTTTAATGTTAGCCAAAAATAAAGTATATGCGGTATGTGACCTATCTAAACTGTTTTCAATTTTTAATGGTTTAAATTTGTTGGTTTCTTTATAGTTGTTTTGCTGTGTTTTGAGGCTACATTTCTTCCCTCTTCGCTCTCCACATCACTCAGTAATGATACATCGTTTTTAAAATTTTTTTAATCACTTGATGGACTCCTTATGTTAGCGTGCTTTGGGTTAGATGATTTCTGCTCCAGATTGTTCTTCATCTTTTTCGCAGTTGCCAATTTCCGCTGGAGAAATTTTTTATCAAGTTAAGTGAAAATTATCGTACTCAACTTTCTTTTTATTAATGGCTTCAATCTGCATAGTTTTCGGCCTTTTTCATAATTTCACCACGACAGGTCTTAGACAATCAGACCGTTTGACCACCCTATAACATTTAGTTATACCAGCTTCCGCCTTGTCCTCGATTAAAACATTTAATTTTTCAACATACTTATAGTCAGCATTTTCATCAAGATTAAATAATATTAACTTGTATTTTTTACTATTTCTCGCCAAGACTTCATTTTCTATTATATTCAGAATTTCTTCACCTGGTGTATTATTTTTAGTTGATTTATTTTCTTCTGCAGTTATATCTGCCAACTCTACCCATGGCTGAATATCAAACTTTAATTTATCAATATTCACATGTCGCGCTTCGGTCAAATCCAGGATAACTCAAATGCTTGTGACCTA
>JAQBSW010008337.1:0-34862 GCA_029291075.1 Eudiplozoon nipponicum | reverse complement strand
AGTTGCTACGGCTAATTCTTTTTTAAGATCATAGAATTTTTTTTCACAGAGACGGGCAATGGAAAAGTTCGATTATGAACGAGTGAGTGAATTTTATCGGAGAAGTTGGAGATCCACGGCGAATAATAAGCGAAAAATCCCACAATTCTTTGTTGCGATTGCACATTCGACGGTGGTGGGAGATCTTGTAAAGGCTTTAATCGGTCAGGATCAGGTTTAATTTTTCCATTCGATATTTGAAAACCAAGGAGAGTAATTTCTATAGCTGCGAAAATGCTCTTTGATTCATTCAAGGTCAATCTATATTTTTTAGCGGCATTAAGAAATTTGTTGGGATTTGTTTCGTATTCAAGCGTATCTATCCCGCAAACTGTCACATTGTCCACATAGACAAATGTATCTGTGAGATGTTCCTGTGCGATTATATGATCCATAGTTCTTTGGAAACATGAGACACCATTCGTCACTCCGAAGGGAATGCGACGGAATTGAAACAAGCGTCCACACGCTTCGAAAGCAGTAAATACCTTTTCATGTTCTTGGATAGGTATTTGGTGGTAAGCGCTTTTGAGATCCAAAGTGCTGAATATATGATATTTTGAAATGGTTTCAGCCATTTGGTCCATTTTCGGCAAAGGATATGCGTCTAAGAGTGTGAATTTGTTGACCGTTTGGCTGTAGTCCACAACCATACGTTTCTTGTGATTCTCATTCGATACCAGGTTCGATAATGCCATCAGAAACTAATCTGTTTATTTCATCCCGGATAAATATTTCATCCATTCGATTGTACCTTCTTGATTTCGTAGCAATAGGCCTCCAGTTAGCAGTTAAATGGTGGAAAAGAGGCGGGGACGTAACAGATGCAGGTTTCTGTAAACAGACGGTGAATGACGATTTATGACCACCAAAAGAGATATTTACATTTTTATGCAACCCAAGGAAGTCATGACCGAGGAGTACGTCAGTACAAAGATCAGAAAGTATAGATAGCTTGATATTTTATAAACACATGATTTGTATTGAATCGACACAAAACAATGGCCTTTGGTATGACTCGATAATGAGCTAGACGCCATGGTTATTGTTTCTTGTGAGGAGTGAATTTTCCAATTATTTTTCAAAACGAAGGCTTCTGAAACATAACTACAGGAACTGCCTGTATCAACGAGAGCATGACAATTTGTGTTATTGACTTCTAGATTTATTACACATTTGGTGAGACAATCAGGAGCAGCAGCTAATACAGTTGCAGATATGGTAGGATGAAGCGTCAAAACCACTGGGCGGTGATTCTTAGAGCGACATACCCTTTTGAAAATGTCCTTTGTTTCCACAACTTTTACAGATGGCGTTTCTGGCCGGAAATTTCCATCTTGAATGATAATCGTACCCACAAAAGTCACATTTTTGTTTAACAGCAGCAACAAGATTATCTGTAGATTTATCGGAGGTTGATGAAGGACAGAGTGGCTGAACCGTTGCAGTGTGTGCAGAATTCAAACAGTTTTGATATGATAATGATTGCTTTTCCGCCATTTCGAGACCACGTGCTTGATCAAAAGCCGCTTGAAAATTAAGTGAGTTGTGTTCTAAGAGACGTTGTCTGATTGAATTGGACTGGATTCCATTAATGAAGGCATCGCGCAGAGCATCGTCTCGATTTTCCTCGGCCGTAGTTGGTTTGAAATTGCACTCCCTAGCTAACGATTTCAGAATCTGAACAAATTGATCCAATGTTTGTCCATTTTCTTGTTTAGTAGTCGCGAGTATATGACGAACAAAGACTTCATTTTTCGGTCTGACATAGAGATTCATTAGAGTTTTGATAGCATGATCAAATGTATCACAGTCAACGATGTATTCATATACGTTAGGAGAGACGTAGGAAATAAGAGTGTCTAATTTATCCGGATTTATTGATTCGACTGATTTTAGGAGGCCACAGAATGTACGATACCAATGATTCCATTGTTTTGCTGCATCTGGTGCACTAGGTTCAACATCAAATCTTTCTTGTCTGAGTAGGCGTTCCATGATTGGGTTATATGATGAATAAATTGTTCTGAATCACAGTAACAAGCACAGCAAACGGGCAGAGTGAGTCGACAAGTCAGAAGAAAGAGTTGCCTAAAATATTAGGCTTTATTCATCATATAATGCAGATATACATGCTAAAAGACAAAGCAAAACATGTTAGTATACGAACGGTGTGAATATAAATGTGTGTACAAATAAACAATCATATCAATTACACAATTTGTCTCAATTTAAATTTCAGAATAAACGAGCTTTCATTTATTCTCGTTTGACAACTGTGTATGTTTGGCGAATTTGTTAATCAAAAAATCCGCAAATAATGTTACGTTGATCTATTCAACGATTATGGTGACTTCGTCTTATGTTCATAAACTCATTACTGATTGCAATGATAGACCTAATTTCCATTAGTAAGAACTATTTTGTTTCAATATCATTAATTTACTATTCGGACACTAAATGCACAATTTCGCTAAGTTAGCAGTTAAATTTCCGTAGTTGTGCAATATATTTAATGCTGTTACTGTATTGTTTATTAATGCGTAATTTTTTCCAATTACAAAGTTTCCTCGTCGTTTCCAGAAAGAATCTCAGCGAAGTCCTGATACAGTATTGTTCCTTTGTTAGGGTTAACAGCAACTGCAAAAAATTCGTCCATTTCCTCCCTAGTGAATGCCTCACCTGTAAGAGTAAACAAGCGATTTATAAAAGCATAGTCAATTATGAAAGATTGATTTTTTAAATCAAGCAAATTAAATTTGTTGATTGGAAAATTATTTGAAATGTCAAACTTTTTTTACTCTAGACCGTGATTGTTGTGGAGGAATTATATATATATATATATATATATATATATATATATATATACTTTTGAAATGCGAGCTTTAATAAAATTCATTGTACCCTTCTTATGTGCAAAAACAAAAAGAAATTTTATCAGATATAAGAAAATTTTCTTTCTCATGGTCTTCTCAAATATCTACTCATGAACATATCTTTATATATAAATTGGAAAGCAAAACAAGATAGAAATATGTGAACAAGAGCGAGTGTGAAAAATAGAAACCAATCAAATTGCGTGCGTCATTGAACTGGATGACGGGTACAATGAATATATATATATATATATATATATATATATATATATATATATATGTATATGCAATTGTGTATTAGGTGTTGCGCACCTATTAACAAATTAGTTCAAATATGACAAGAAAAACAATTCAAAATCAGCATGAACGGAAGGTATAATCTCATGTGCACATTCGCTTCGAAATTATAGTTTTAATTCGGTAAATTTATTCATTTTCCTGGAGTCTTGAAAATGCACTTTATCAGTGATTTTGGTAAAACTATTGTATCATCTAGAAGGTATAATCTCATGTGCACATTCGCTTCGAAACTATAGTTTTAATTCGGTAAATTTATTCATTTTCCTCGAGCCTTGAAAATGCACTTTATCAGTGATTTTGGTAAAACTATTGTATCATCTAGAAATATCCGCGAAACTACTTCGACAGCATATTCCACCCAATGCATTCAGCTATTTCTGCCACACTTTGCCTATCTTGCCGTCCGTATGGAAAATTTATTTCGGACGGGTTATTAACTCTGTTCTTAACATGATGTATTGAAGTTGCAAAAACTAAATAACTTGTTAAGAATTATTGTCAAACATTCTCCGATATAAAATGTTCATTTAGATACCGTTTGTGGCGGAGACATAATCTATATGCAAGTATGTATTAGGTGTTGCGCACCTAGTAACAAATTATTTCACTTATGACCAGAAGGATAAACCAAAATAGCATGAACGGAAAGTATACTCTGGTGCACATCCGTTTCGTGCTTACTGGTGACTCATCAGTAGGAATCTGTATTACGCCTTTTACCTACATATTTTGGTGTGGAATGTGGGAAAATCGGACGGTAAAACATACCTCACACATTGCTCATCCAAATTTATTGTGTTTAAATGGCGTTATACAGGCTCCTACTGATGAGTCGCCAAGTATTTTTTGAAATTTGATTGCGAAGTAACAGCTTTATATTTTCCAATGCCGCATTTTTTGTACGCGGGTAGTAGCTTTGCACCGACAGTTTCACAAAGATCCGATTGCTCACAATTTCCAATTTTGTTTCGTCTTCGATCGGGCTGAGTTTGTATTCGTCCCAATGGAAATGTGGTTCTATCACATCTTTGTTTACTGGCAACGTTTCGGAACGGAAATCCCCAGTAAGAACGAAACGAATGTACACGAGATTATACTTTCCGATCATGCTGTCTTTGGTTTATCCTTCTGGTCATATTTGAACTAATTTGTTATTAGGTGCGTAACACCTAATACAAAATTGCATATATATTAGTTCTCCGACAAAAACAGTATCTAATTGTTCATCTTGTTTGTACGTGAAACGGACTTCTTAGCATTAATATGTGTTACTGTTAAATTCTGTTTGTTTCGGAGAACTAATATATATGCAAGTATGTATTAGGTGTTGCGAACCTAGTAACAAAATTAGGTCAGTTATGACCTGAAGGATAAACCAAAGACAGCATGAACGGAATGTATAATTACATGCACGTTCGTTTCGTGCTTACTGGCGACTCATCAGTAGGAGCCGGTATTACGCCCTTTAATAACTATATATTTGGTTGTGGAATGTGGGATAATTGGACGATACTCTTTGTATAATAGGTTGCGAATGATGTTTCTGCCGTTACACTTTTCCAGGCGTGTAGCATAAAACGAAAGAATACTGAAATCTGATTAGCTTGCTTTCGCACGTGCGGTCTTCGAAAAAGCACAATGCCTTAAATAAATAAAAATTTCATGGTTCCAACAAATTTTCTGTCCTCTTAACTATAAAGGATATGGTGAAACCAATAGTTCAAGCGCCCGTACTAACATTAGAGTTGAATTACTTACGTGCATATAATACTAAAGCAATATGGGGGGTCCAAAAAAATTATTTAGCATAAATGAAGAATGAAGAACCAAAATTTTTGAATAGGACAAATACAACAAATAGTGAGTTCAAATTAATAATCGTGCCAAAGGTGAAATCGATTAAATATCTTAAGTTTGGTCAAAATGTATACTAGAAAGTTATGCTTTAAGGAATAAGGTGAGTATAAATTTATAACAACAATAATAGAACTTTAACTAAAATAAATGCAATACAGTTTTGCGATAATCATACGAAAAGAGGTATGGTGAACACAGATCAGTTTTTACCATTTCAAAATAAGCTATCAATGGTAGAGTAACAAGCTGCGTCCCAATTTATGCAAGCATAATAAATATGTATTTGCATTGAGCCTGAATAGGTGATAAATGTTTACTCATTTTACACTCTTATTATTTCAATTTTCAACTTTTTCTGCTTTCTAAAAAAATTGCAAATAGATATTCCTTATATTTGACAAAATGCCGTATCTTTGAACATAGACAGAATTTTGAAAGAAACCATACGAATGTGTGAAGTTAAAACGCAAAGCGAAATTAAAGACTGATGAGTCGCCAGTAAGCACGAAACGAATGTGCATGAGATTATACTTTCCGTTCATGCTGTCTATGGTTTATCCTTCTGGTCACAACTGAACTAATTTGTTACTAGGTTCGCAACGCCTAATACATACTTGCAAATTAAAGACATGTTGGCATGAGTGCTATGGCCAATGCTATTAAGTAATTAGGTTTTACATGAAATTTCGGTGTCCAGTGTCTACACGTTTAAACAGCATGATATTGAAGAAATCTTGGAGGGTTATCATATTCCAGCATCAATCAGTTAAAAGCAGACGACGTTGCGTTACGTTTTGTATGGAGTATATTCGATGAGTACAGATATTTTTCGCATGAACGAGAATACTGACATTTGCCTGACTTTATAAAAATAAAATGACATTAAACCATTGCAAAAATAATTCAATCAATTGAAAATCGAAGCGTAAGATTGGCCAAAATAGTGAGGTTTTATTTTAGATAAGCACGATAATTATTGTGACGTAACATTGGAATTGCTAATTTAAGAAGTAGCCGAGTGAAAATCAACCGGCACGGAGTATAAAAACGGATTTAGAGCCACGTTAGTTGAAAACATCTGATATCTGAAATCGTTTAAACGCGTAGACTGGCTTCCGGTGAACAAATCTGAAATATCTTTAAATAAATCCGCAGAAATTTAGGCATCAAAATATTACGTTATGATCAAGGTATAAACGTACTAATGCATATATCAGAGTATATGCAAAAGACAGAACGCTTTCAGGGTTGAGACTACATTTGTGCGGCTGTAAGGTAATACAGATGCAATGGACAAATTTGAGGTGAACATGGTAAATGTAATTGAAATCTGAACATATTCCAAGTTCAAAGCTATAAGTCGTTATACAGAAACTTACATTGATCGGACCATCTACACCCACAATTTACAAATAAATTATAGGGTTTTAATACAGGAAAAATATCATCCTTCTCTGGTTTTAAAACGCATGTGTTCAAAGTTCGCTTTAGAAGCTGGATTTTTATTTTCGCACCTGGTGTACTTGCTTACATGCCATCACTGTGCATTAAACATTGACTGTTAGCTCCGTAGATAAACCAAAATCGAAGCCTCCCATTCCATAGGATGGTCTTATTCTGAAAATATGTGGAAAATTCAGACTCGAACTGGACATCATCACGACATCAAATTCTATGACTACGTGCCGTAAGGTTGTTTTAAAGGTTTTCGCGTACGTGTTGCTAAGGACCTCAGAGAATATTGAGTAACAATCCATGTATTTTAAAACAGTAATTAAACTAACTGAATACCTCTAGATCCTTGAGTTCCCCACTACCGTATTGAACAAAGATACTAAAAAGAAAAGCCAGGTGAATTACCCAGATTTCGTGGCAACATCTGACTCGCAAATGGCGGAGTCAAAACTTTCGTTGTCGAGAGAGCCGAATAGGCAAGTCTTACTGAAGGAAGAATGGACATTGTTGGGAACCACATGATCGGGAATAACACTTCGTAAACAAGCAAGAGGAGATAACGTGAATTTTTAGACTTTTATGCTTTATTCTCGCAGAGTATTTATTAGTTGAAAACTCCCCCAATGATATTTAACTGACAAATTATTAGACTTTGAATTACTATTGGTTTATTGAACAAATTTTCGTATAAAAAATATTTTAATTAATTTTGAAAAATGCGTTATTTAAATTCAAGTTAGTCATTTTTCCTCTTTGTTGGTGAGCGGTTTCAGTTTTCATTATAGTCTTGTTACTTACCCAATATTTTACTAGAACCTCTAACTTGTCATGGCCGTACCTATCTGTGCAAAAGATTTCTTTTGATGTATTGTACTTCGGATGGATCATCGAAGACTGATTAGCTGAACCACATATGTTAATATCTTTATATATCTCACTCTCACCCTCAACGACCTCTTATCTGAGATCAGCATAAAACTAAAATCTAAACTAATGGCATCGTAGTTGGATAATCAACATTGCTTTTTGAATGGCCGCTCCTCTTTCACCAACTTAGCTAGTGTTCTCGATCATTGCTACTCCTCATTCTCTAAAGGGCTTCAGTGCACTCTCCTATTCCTGGATATATCCAAGGCTTTTGACTCGCTGTCATTTTCAGAAATCGAATCCGTCTTACTAAGAAGCGGTATCTGCGGCAACTTTATCAATCTTATCAGTTACTATCTCCAAAACCGATATGCGACAGTAAAAGTTGGCAGTAGTCACTCGAGGCCAGCCCTATATCCGATCCGGTGTTCCCCAGGGCTCCGTACTTGGTCCCATTCTCTTCAACATTACACTCGCGCAAATACAGGTTGAAGACAACCTTTTCAAGCTGTTCAAATATGCGGATGACATGGTTATCGTATTCAGTAACCCCACAGCATCCAACCCCTCCTTACCCCTTATATCGGAGCTCCTATCCTCGCTCCACTCGCAGCTCAGCAGAATCGGCCTCAAACTAAATCCCACCAAAACTCGCCTAATGAAACTCTCCTCTGATCCATTCTGCTCTATCCCGGTTGCCAACTACCCCCTTGATATAGAAATAATAGATTCGGCCAAACATCTTGGCATTCATTTCTCAAAATCCCTAGACTTCTCCCTACACCTTACACACACTACTTCCAAACTCTTCAAATGGGCCCGTCTGATCTGTTTTAAGACTAACAATCCCACTCTCCAACTCACGTTATTCAAGGTCTACGTTCTGCCCCTCATTTCCTACGCCAGCGAATTCTACTGTCCTCTCACCCTCGCCTCCTCGTATACTATTGAACAGGTATCCTCCAGATTTCTAAAGCGAGTCTTCCCGAAATGCCAAAACTATAGGGAACGCCTACTCCTGGCAAACCTTCTTCCGCTTTGGTTCACCCGTCACCTTCGAGTCATTTCTTTTATCCATAAGATCACAACTTGCTTACCACTCTCCAACTTTGCCCACCCAAGTCACCACTACGCCACACGTTCTAGTAACTCTTCTATCCAAGCTAACCATACCCCCACCATATTTAAAAAAATCTATCTCTTCTCCAAAGCCACTAATGTCTTCAACGCTCTTCCCACAGACATAAAGCTCCTACCCCAGCACGAATTCAAAAAGGCAGCCCATCAGTACTTCTTCAACAAACTTCTTTGTGATACGACCGATTGGAAACGAAACTGGTTCCTTCTCAATCCATAACATTTACTTCACCCCAGGCTATTCTCTTTACTAACTTCGGAGGGCGAAATCCCTCAGGCAGTCATCTAATCTTCCACTTTACCTCTCTGGTCTTAATCTTTTCTTCTAGACTCACTGATACCACTTCTCAGCCCATTCCTGACCCCATTATATCCACGTTGTGGATACTTTACTACGTTTTGCTCATTCAATTCTTTTCTTTCTTGTTTCAGCGGAGGACCGAAAACCCAACAGCTCTACCGATCCACAAACGGTTCGCTTCGGACATCGACTCCCCCTGGTCTTCCTTCAATCACAACCACGTTCTACGGATGCCTGCGACCCCTGAAAGACTCGCGCTCTTCAATCCTGCAGATTCCATCCATGTCCGTGCTTTGCTCCATCAACTCAATCTCCACGACAATGGACTCCATCGGTCGACGTCTACCCCCGGTCCGCCATTTTTTTCGATCTCACATTCACCTAGAAGCTCTGATACTTCATGGACTATCTCCAATTGATCTTGTCTAGTCAAATGGAATTTCGTTTCTATTTATTTTTCACCAGATTGAACTTACTTGATGTTAATGATAACTTTTCCCTTCCCAACCCCTCCCCCTGCTATTAAATACTTTGCTAGTCACAATTTCACTCACCTCCACATATCCTACCCTTGATTTGCTATTTCAATGGTTGGGCCAGTTGGCCTTTGATGCCAAATAAATGTATTATTATTATTATTATTATTATTATTATTATTATTATTATTATTATTAAATTCAGGAGAATCTGCTCAGGAACTGTACGCTGCCAGGTATTCTTCCTTATTCCTATTCTATCTTCTATCCAATCATTCAGGCAATTCACCGACTGGAAAGTGTTTATCCGACTCTGTGACGCCGTTAACTTAAGGGATCTTATTCTCCCAGCCAACCTCTCCTCGTATTTTTCCGCTTTCTATAGCTTCTTATCCTCCCAATTTACTTCTGCCACCTCTATTCAACACATACATACGACGAAAAAGTTGAACACCTTGTTTAAAGCACGGGAAAACCTTGCACTCAACTCTAAATTACGCACATCATCACTTGTTCGTACTCTTGCACTCCGACGTATCGTTGAGCACATTAAACAGGTAATCAACAAACAAGTGCTCAACATCGGGAGATGGTTCTGCACAGCACCCAATTCCCGGAAAAAATCACATTCATCAAACACCAATTGCTACAAAAGTCCAAAATATTATATATAAAATCTCTCGGTCGGACGACTTAAGCTTTGTCGACGATTATCTAAATAATCTCCTCGACTCCTACTCCATTCCCACACTGACGACTGAGATACTCGACAACGGAGACGCTGAGAACCTACCTTAGTTCAAAATCTCGCCGGCCTCTGTCGTTCAAGCAATCAAAGACATCAAATTTAAACACTAATTTGATCAGTACGATGTCTTGGTCAGCATGATTGCCCTTCTTGGCTGGTATCTGTTCTCTCTGGTTGCTGATGTTATCAACTGATGCCCCGAAACTACCTTTCTTCCCCCATAATGACTTAATTTGACGATCTCTCCTATCCCAAAAAATGGCAAATCGTCAATCTCCTCATTCCAAGATCTCCGCCCAATATCTATCGTCCCTTCTTTCACTTAAATCTTCGACAGTGTCTTCTACAACTTTCAATCTTTCATTAAGTTTCGGGTTAACTTCTGCCTCCTCGACGATCAACATGGCTTCCTGAATAGCCGCTACTCTTCCATCAACTTGGTTATTGTCCTTAATCACTGCTACTCCTCTATTTACAAAGGCCATAAATGCACTCTCCTCTTCCTAGATATATCCAAGGCTTTTGATTCATTGTAGATTTCGGCAATTGAATCCGCCTTGTTGAGCATTAATATTTCCGGCAACGTCTTCGATCTTATCAGTTACTATCTCCAAAACCGTTGCGCAACTGCAAAAGTCGTAAATAGTCACTCGAGTTCAGTCCTTATCCGATCTGGAGTTCTCCAGTTTTCCGTACTTGGTCCTATGCTTTTCAACCTTACACTCGCACAGATGCAGATTGAGGACAATCTATTCACGCTGTTCAAATATGCAGATGACATGGTCATAGTATTCAGCAACCCTACAGAATCAAATCCTTCCTTACTTTTTATATCTCTGCGTTTATCCTTGCTCCATTCGCAGCTTAGAAAATTTGGTCATAAACTAAACCCCGCTAAGACTCTTTTGATGAAACTTTCATCTGACTCATTCTCTTCTCTCCTGGATGCAAATTGTCTCCTTGATATTTAAATAATAGACACGGCAAAACACCTTGCTATCTACTTTTCTAAATAGATAGACTTCTCCCCACATCTTAATCATACAACTTCCAAACTCTTCAAGTGAGCCTGTTGGATCTGCTTCAAGACTAATAACCCCACTCTCCCATTCACATAGTTCAAGGTCTAAATCCAACCCCTCATATCACACGCTAACAATTTTTACTGTCCTCTCACTCTTGCCTCCTCTTACGCCATCGAACATATTTCTTCTAGATTTCTAAAGCGAGTCTTCCCTCCCAGCCAGAATTATCGGAAAAGCCTACTCCTGGCTAACCTTCTACCGCTATGGTTTACCCGTCACTTTCAAGTCATTTCTTTTGTACATAAGATCACAATTTGCTCATCACTTTCTAACTTCGCTCACCCAAGTTACCACTACGCTACACGCTCTAGCAACTCTTCAATCTAATCCAACCAGACTCCCAATATATTCAACAAAATATATCTCTTTTCCAAAGCCACAATTGTATTAAACGCTCTTCCCACGGAAATAAAACTCCTATCCCAGCACGAATTTAAAAAGGCAACTCACAATCACTTTTTTAATAAATTCCTATGCGAGACGTCTGATTGGAAGTGCAATTGGTTCCTTCTTAACCCATTATACTTCTTTTTAGCCCCAGGCTATTTACTATTTACTAGTTTTGGTGTGTGAAATCTCTTCTGGCTAGCCTTTAATATCTACTATTTGCCACTGATTCTAAATTTGTAATTCTTGACTCCCCGATACCATTTCTATTCTCATTTTTATTCTACCGCATCCAAATATTGAATAATTTTCCACAAATCTCTTCTTTTTGTTTCAGCGAACGACCGGAAACTCGAAAATTCAACTGGACCATCTGACGGTATACATCGGACGCTGATACCTCCTCGCCTTCCATCGGTCATTATCTTGCTCAACGGTGACCAGTTTACCGTGCACGCAGCACTGACATTCTGATTCTCTACAAGATTCATCTAGTCGACTTTATCCTAGTCAATACTGCCCTACAGAAACTCAAAATCCTGGACAAAGAACTCTGTGGGTCGACTTCTGCAGCTGGTCCGCCCTCACCTTCGAACTAAAATCCTGCATTGACACTCGGATTCTTCACGATTTGTACTCTAGTCGATCCTAATTAGTCAATTGAAATCTCTTTTTACCAGAACGAACTATCACTAAGTTGATAGAAGCGCTTCCTTTTCTCAACTCCTCCATTCCCTATTGTTAAATAATTTGCTAGTTACAATTTCATTCAGCTCTACATATCCTACTTTTGATTTGTACCTCATCATTTCAATTGTTCGGCCTGTTGGTCTTTGTTGCCAAATAATCTTTTTATTTTTTTAAAAATTATTTAAGAATCATGATAACTAAGGAAAACATAAATTTGGCATGGTTTTCGCTTCAGTTTGAAATCAAATTCTAGTTTAATTATGGATCAGATTACGGTACCATAGCATATTCATCGAATTTTCTGAGTAATCATGTTATCTAAAAAACATGGTCCTGATGTAACATGAATACTGATCTAAAATTTGGAGGCATTTAATGTGTGACCGATGAAGTAAAAGGCGTTAGTCAGTGCTTTCGACTGATATTTTCTGGTTATCTAACTCTATAGAGCATTCCAAATACGCCAGTCATGGAAATTACTCATACTCAAACAACCACAATTCCGGCATCAGAGGGGCGTTCAATAGACAACGAAAAATGAACCTATTTATCTGTGGAGAATGTTAAATCCTCCGCCTTATGTAAAATAACATTGACTGATAAATTTAAACCACCATAGCTGATTGTAACGAATTTTAATTAAACAGAATTTTTTTCTTTTTATTTTCCAGAACATTCTTTGTTTAAATACTTGATTTTAAATTGTGCGCTATTTTCAGTTTTCGAGTATCTCGCTACGTGACTGGTATTGTAATTTTGGTCTGCTGCATTTTAACAATTTCTCTAATAAACGAATATTTCATCATAAAATATTTTGCCCCATCAAATGCCTTTTGTTCTAATATAAAACAAAAGGGAAGAGGAGCCTTGGAACAGGTATGTTTGATTTTATCGTTGGTTCAAGTATATATCTTTCTAGATTAAGTGCTGTGTGGAATAGCCTTCAAACTTTCGCTTTCCGATTGCCTAACAGTAAGTATCGATTTAATTGGTTCAGTTGTGACCAGAAGGATAAACCAAAGGCAGCATGTACGGAGAGTATAATCTCATGCACATTCGTTTCGTGCTTACTGGCGACTCATCAGTAGGAGCCGGTATTAGGCCCTTTAACCACAAAATATTTGGTAGAAGAAAGTGGAATAATAGGACGGTACAATTGTACCGTTTTACGAAACCAGCGATAACATCAAATGTCCAAAAATAAAAATTGATTTATTTTTATATGAGAGGTATTTTTCTGTCCGATAATTAATTTAACCTCTACATCTCCGTACATGCTGCCTTTGGTTTATCCTTGTGGTCACAACTGAACTAATTTGTTACTAGGTTCGCAAAACCTAATACATACTTGCATATATATTAGTTCTTCGCAACAAACAGTATTTAACTGTAATATATCGATTTAATTGTTATCTCATATAGTCATTGATACCGATATTAAATTTGGGGATACAGGTAGGTTAGTGTAGGACATAGTGGACTTGAACTTAAGTGACGCAAATAATCATATAAGCCTATCAGACTTTACTGTGAATTTTAGGACTTCCAGCGATCTGGCATCTATGGGGCTTACAGACTCGAATAGGTTAGGGGCCTCAACATATCTACACTATTCACATCAATTTTAGATAGTTAGATATTACTTCAAAATTTATCTATATATGTAATATCATTATTACCTTCATTCATAAAGCATTCTTCAATCTGTTCAACTGTCATAAACTTTAACTTGTCAACATCAAGTATTTTAAACGCACCTAGTATTTCCTCTTCGGTAGCCATTGGATACCTATGATTATTAGACATAATGCATACATTTTAGACTTAATTATTTCCAGCATAACTGGAAGAAAAGCGCCATAATTAACATATCCATTGGGCGGCTCATTTTCAACCTTAAAATATCCACTAAATTCTTTACTTTTAGCGTAAGCTCTTGTAATTCAGCTTCTGTTGGACAACATCTCAATGAACGAACAATCGTACCAACCTCCCTCACATCTACTGTACCATTTCGTTCGTGGTCAAATAAATGAAAGGCTTCATATATTTTATTGGTGTGCTCAAGTATCTCTGATGAATTTTCAGTCATTTTAAATAAACGCCGTCGTCAATAGAGACGAAATATAATTTATCATGTGAAGTATAAACGCTCTGGCTGCAAGTAAATGTCGTTTGACGTTACAAGAAGAAGACAATACAGGAATTGCCTTAGAACAGTTAATGTAGGTGGCCTTTAACAGGGCCTGAAAATCGTTCACCGTCAAATTCCGTGAAAGCTACGTATGTTGTAGTGTCTAGAAGTACTTCTAGATACCCGCACTCCATGATCCGGTTGCTTGGCTGGTTTTTTTATGTGGATGCATCTGAATAAGTAGAGTTGTCGAGACCAGATAGGAGTTGCTTTTCGAAGGCTTAGAATTGTCTTGTTGAACATCTGCAGCAACACCGATTAATAGATTGCCAGATATGCAGCAAAAAGAAGATTGGCATGACTGCAAACTAAACGACGAAATTACACAGCGTGATAAATGAAAGTTCACATCTCAGCGTAGGTATACAGACAAGAGGAGAGAGCAACAACAATCACAAATAGTGATCAGAGCAGAAGTGACTGCATGGTAAATGAATGCCATTGGTCAACGGTAATTTTTCGCGTTTCATTGATTCAGCGTTTTGAAATTTAAATTTCATTTTCGCAAAATGTCGGTGAGTTAATCTGATGCGTTATATCAATTTACTTTCTGACAATAAGAAAAGTGAAAGAAAAAATCCTTTGGGCGAGGCTCAATTAGTAAAGTAGAGTGTATTTCGAATCAAATTAAGAAACTGGTCATTATTCTGCCCATAGTTAATAAAAAAATTACAGTTATCCTGGGCTAGTGCATACTGTTGATTACTTCAACAATGATATGATTCCAAATAATAGTACATGTTTAATGTGTAATTGATGAGGTTTCGATGTGAATTGAAATTGGCCTACACTATGATATGAAGCCGGTGACTACTTGGTGTTGCTACACAAAGCGTTGGCCTAAAGTAGCTGGTTATACCAAAACAGGCAGTGTGAACTCAGTTGTGAACCATACGATGTAACAGTATTATTTATAAAAAATATTTTAAAACCAAATGGTAAGAACAAAAGTGTTCTAAAACATAACCGTAGAGATGGCATAATACCAAAGAACTGTTAAAAGTGCTACACAGTTGTTAGCTTAGAACAGCTGGCTATACCACCTGGGACAAATGAGTGTGAGAAAATAAATCAATCATGTGGATCCATAGAGATCACTTCACGTGAAATGGGCGAAAGTAGTGTGCAAAAAGATAAAATAAGATATGTTGATTAACGAAAATTAATCTGAGAAAAATTATCAGTTACACGTTATGCAAAGCAATCTATTGTTAATTTGAGATTGTGGGCATGTAGAGCCTGAGACGTATGTAGAGGATTGTACGTCGCAAAGACCATATGTTTCGACGAAAGGCTACAAACTGTCTATGCTTACCAATGTAGGTGTCGCACTTTGCATAATAATGAAGTATTTCGGTTGTATGAATAAAATCGGATAAGGACCGCGATATTTAATTTGTAGTGGTGCAACAGCAGTGTCGTTACGAACGAATTTCCTCTGGCAGTTTTGGAGCTGAGAGTTAACGTAAACCGATGTTGAGTATGTCTCAGTTGCTCGTCAAATATATTACCGAAATGACGTCGAAAACGAGAAGCTTCGATTTGTGTGTCTTCCTTTGCGAATAGTAAACGTAAGAGCTGACTAGGCAGGTGTTGATCCATGCCATACAAGAGTTGTGACACAGACGTTTTAATGGATTCATGTATCCGGGAACAGATAGAAAGAAAGACAAAAAGTAAGGTATTGACTCAAATGCCACTAATGGACGAGAATGTAAAAGCTGTTTTGAGTTCCCTATACATTAGAATAGAATAGAATAGAATATCTTTATTTGGATTCAAACCACACATATTCCATCAAATAATAAAATTGGAAATTGTACAATATATATTTAAAAAATTATCACATCACAATAATTGTGAAATTAATCTCATGTAGATAGGTATATCTCACTAGTTGTACAATACAATATGTCAATATCAGAAAGTTAGACTGAAAAGAATAATATATACATCATCAAATTAGGAACAATTAAGGTATAATTCGAGTGTAACATTATGCAAAAATTGAGAACCATGACTAGCAATTGATTGAATTTAATGTTAACTAATTTGAAGAAATAGTGCATAACATTTCAATTATAATAATACAAAACATGGAAATAAAAATCTCAAGAAAATCTGTTTCCGATAACAATTATCCTTGTCTTTTATTTAACCATGAGAAAGTATTATCATAATAAAAAAAATAAAAAATATCAGCAGGATTGCAGACTTTTTCAAGTTCAGTAGATAAAGTTTTAAAAGACATCTTAGATGGAGGCATTTTACTAAGCCCCTTCGGCAATTGGTTATAAATTTTGTAGATTTTCGAGAAAGAGAATAACTTGCTCGCTACATTCCCCACCAAAGGAGAAGATATTGCCAAATGTCCAGATCTAGTTCCAACTTCATGACTCTTTCTTATCGGAGTCATATAGGCACCAGTCCACTGGTTCAAATGGAAAACTTTTATACAATAACACATCCTCCGAAACCACAGAGATTGCAATGACACAAACTGTAATCTAGAGGCGTATATAGTGCAAGAAATAGGACTAATAATTTTCACAACCTTTCTTTGTACAGCTTCTATCTTATTAGACAAACCCTTTTTTAATGGATTCCAAGTAGCGACAGCATATTCTAGTACCGGTCTAATCGATATTATATACATTTGAAGTTTTATATCATTTGATAAGATATTGCGATTTATTAGTGTCCATCTTTTCTTAGAACTGCCTACTATACTTTCAATATGTCTCTCAGCAGAAGCTGTACATTGAATAGTTATGCCTAAATCCTTTATTTCTTGCATAAGTTTAATCTCAAACACATCATTAATAACAGCATCATGAAAATAAACATAATGAAAGTTTGTTCTGTTCCCTATTTTTTATAGCTTTCGTCTTTTATTGTTTATTCTCAGCCCTAGTGTAATCAAATATTTACTCAAATCATACAAATCTAATGTCACATTATTTTTGGAGAATTCGACATTCTTTGGATCAATTGGGAAGATTACTTTTAAATCATCAACGAGTGCAAACTCGACCGTTAAGGATCTTAGTTTCCAAATTTGCAAATACAATTTTAAATAAAATTGGCTAAAGCTTGATCCCTGTGGAACTCCACTCGTTACTCATTTCGATTTTGATATCAAATCGTTTACTTGAATAATCATTCGTCGATTATATAGATAGTATTTAAGTAATCTAAAAATATTCGGATCAATATTCAACAAACTAATCGCATTCAAAATAGCATCAAAAGATATAGAGAGTCAAAAGCTTTTGAGATATCTATAAATACAATTAATGCATCTAACTTATTCTCGTCTAATGTGATTACATGTTTCCACATGGAAAGCTTATATTAGTAGTTGTCGATCTACCTTTCGTAAAGCCATGTTGACATAAGTCAAAATCAGCCGGTAACATACATTCTAAATGATCTAGTATCAATCGTTCTATTATCTTCAAAAACGAAGGGATACTAGAGATTAATCTATAATCACTGGCGCACCGTTGGCTTACTAACTTTTGGCAACGGCTTAGCTACTATCGTTAATATATCGATTGGTAATTTCCCATTCTTCAAAATTCTATTTATAAAGTTGCAGAGCACATTCCTAAATGTTAAGGGTAATTGAATCAGATTATCAATCGAAATACCAAGGTGATCTTTTTGTTTTTTTGATTTGATTTTTAACATCAATTTTATCAATTCATCACTGTCAATAACAAGTCCTGATTCCTGGTCTCCAAAAGGATCAGGTATCTCCATAAGATTTCTTTCATTCTGTGGATTACATATCAAATTGCCAAAAACATCATCCAATTCACAGAGAAATTCGTGCTCAGTTTTATCCACAGGTAATATAAGCTTTAACTTTTCCTTATATTTACTATAATCTGTGAGGAGTTTGTATCCTAGTCTAGGATTACTCTTCATTTTGGCCAAAATAATTCGTTCTGATCTTTGCCGAATTATCAGCAGTGATGAATTAATTTCGTTATCAATGAGATCTAACCTCATTTGTTTAATACTATTGATAAGACTACACTTTATTATATTATCTCGTTTAATTCTTAGTTTACACAATTTCCTATTAATTCGTTTCGGTATAATGTCCGTTAACGTAGATGCCTGAAATAAAATAGATAATAACAATGAACCAGAAGAAAAAAACTCGTCAGTGTTCAAGAAATAAAAACTTTCATAATCAATCAGTAAGCTTAATTCTCTAAAAAGATTCCAGTTGATTCTGGAACAATGCACGTGTGCATTTTCAAAATTTAGTTTCTGTGTTTTGCTACTCAAGATGTTCCATTGTAGAATAATTTGTTTGTGATCCAATTCTTTGAAATAATTAACAACATCATAACTGTGCGATTTCACCATTTCAGTTTCTAAGTATATATGATCTAAGCATTGCGAACCTCTAGTTGATTCATTTATAATCTGCTTTAGATCATGGTTAGAAAAAAAATTGGTTATTTCACAGTCCTGTAACTTATTAAAGTCACCTACCACTACATTATAGCCATGGTGGTCAAAGATAGATTGAAAAGAATTGGTAAATGTTTGATCATCAAATAAAGTAGCATACGGCGGTCTATAAACTGCTGTTAAGATCAGATTATCAAATTATATAGATAAGAAATCAATGATAGCATTATCATCACTAGTATGTAGAATTTTCGCCTTAAATACAGATTTACTATAAATGAGTACTCCTCCACCTCTTTTATCCAGCGATCTGTCTTTTCTAAATAAAGAATAGTGAGGAATATCAAATTCATGGTTTTCTATGTCATTATTAAGCCAGGTTTCAGATAAAATTATAAAATCAAAATCATTACTTATTATATATATATTATATATATTATATATATTACATTCTTTCTACCAACCTATTAGATTTGGAGTGATCGACAGTCGTCTGGCGAAATGTGCATCTCATGAACCACAAGGTCTTTTTGAAGCGATTCGATGAGATGCAAATGCTTCTATAATTAATTACCTCGTTGGGAACAGCATAATGGGCTACAAATGCAGAGATAAAACCGTTAGTGACTTCGTCTGCAGAAATGGTGCAAAGAGGTAAAGCCGCAAACCATCGGGTACATCTGTCAATCATAGTTAAACGATAACTAGAACCACAAATTTGTGTTATCCGATGGCTAGGCGTAAAGTAGTAGGAAAATATTCCAACTTAGAACGAGTTTTCCGAGTGATCTTGCTCTAGGAAATCTATGGATGTAGTTGCAATCTGCGTCTTGTCAGAATTGATCTTGAGTCCATGGTTGGATAAGTGTGAGAGGACATTTCGTAAATACTTGGCATGCAACACTAAGTCTTGACTGAAGACTATTATGTTATCGAGATATGAAATACAGTAAGCGATGTCGTTGCGGAGTATGTTGTCCATGAAACATGAAATGTCTGAATAGCACATCTGAGAACAAAGGCATGCCCAGGTATTCGAAAAGACCAAATAAAGTGATGAAAGTCGTTTTTCTATATATTCTGGCGCACCCGGGATGTGATGGTAGGCTCATCTGGAGTCAATCATTGAAAATATCGCAGAGTTATTCAAATAAGGTGATTATATTGGGAATGGGATATGCGTCGAATTTGGTCACAGAATTTAGTTTTCGGTAATCTCCACAGGCTTTGTACTATCCGGTTGATTTGAAAACCAAGTGCAAAGGTGACACCTATTAACTTTTCTATGGTCTGAAAATTCCCTCGTCCAATGATCTCAAATACATCTTGTGGGCAGCTTTCAGCTTAGCAGGGTTTAGCGGTCGCCTTTTGAGTGCAATAGGCTGAACTGTTGTGACGATTAGTAAAATACAATGGGATTGGTGTTTACTTCAATCTCGCAAACTTGATTTAAAGAATTGTTACCACCTCCGGCGCAATCAATTATTGTTTATTTGTATTGTCGATATATATGCGTGTGGCGAAAGCTACAAACAGCTAATGTTCGTGGCAGCATAGAAATTGTGCAGCCGACATTTCCAGTCACGTAAAATGTATGCAAGACTACTAGAGGTGCGAGCCGCATATCTAATTTTGCCCTCCATATATATGCAATAGAGTTTGATTCTCGGCAGTCAGTTTTCCTACGTACTCTGATGATGTTCGTGGAAGGTCGAAAAGCGTCAGTGCGTTGCGACTGGCGGTAGTTTTGTTAAGTTGTTCCACGACTGGTTAAATACAATGGGATTGGTGTTTACTTCAAGCTCGCAAACTTGATTTAAAGAATTGTTACCACCACCCGCGCAATCAGTTATTGTATAATTGTATAGTTCATTTAGTTGTTTGGCCGGGTGACATCTGCCAATTATCAGGTCATTTCGAATGACATTATCAGTTTTTGTTGTCTGTGCGGCATATTGTGCGTAGACTGCAGAAGTCGACATTAACTGCAGCAGTAGGTGTTTGAAATTGTGTACGTGAAGTATAGAAACTGTTCTCTTGTTGTTGATTGTGGTCATCTAACGAAGGAAACTGGCATTCGTTTGAAAATTCTTCGAACAACGCGGGCAATTTCGACAATTATAGATATTAGTATATCAAGGTTGCGATCCTGATATAAGAACCTGGCCTATTAATTACTTACTTATGTCAGTACAAACTAAGAATTGTATAATGTAGAAAAGTGAATTCATACAGTAGACCGGTTTCGTCCTTATTCAAAACTCATCATGTACTGGTCCTGTCCGCGGCAAATTCTGACCAGTACATGATGAGTTCCAAATAAGGACGAAACCGGTCTACTGGACGAATTGTCTTTTCTAAACTAAACAATTCTAAGTTTTTTACTGACATATGTAAGTAATTAATGGGTCTGGTACTTTTATCAAGATCGCAACCTTGTTTATAATATTTGCTATCACCACCCGCGCAACCAATGTTCTATCAATTGTATAAATTATAGATATTTGTTTTGATTATGGAACCAATTTTTGGAAGATCGAAATGGCCTCGGTTGTCATTTATACAGATTTAGACGGTGCTGATCCGTGGTTTTATTGGCATTTGTGCTCTCTATGACGATTCTTTCACGGATTTTACTCAAATCTGGAATTGATCTCTCGAAAGTGGATAGCCTTATGTCATCAGACGTAGGACCAGCAAATGGACACTGAGCTAATTTAGAATTCAGGGTATTCGTGTTTGGAATTGACTTACAGGATATTAGAAGGCATAAAGGCACCTAAATAAAAGTATATGGAAAAATCATTATTTAATACGTGCCCTGTAAAAATTGCAATCTATTATCTAAGCGCTTATCGGAATCTGCTTTCACTGTTTGAATACAAATTGAACGCAGAGTGCGTGACAAGCTCGTAGGCGAGAAAAGTTTTCAGCGATTTACCCACAGAAAACTTCGGAGAAATCTGCTTCCATTGTTTGAACACAAACTGAACGCAGAATATGTTACAACCACGTGAGAAAAACCACAGACTTTGGCAAAGAAAGAACGGGATGATACGATGTTGAAAAATCAGTTATTAGATGTACTAGCGTAGATTTTAATGTTCTCCTTAAAGATCAAAATAAAAAATAATTTGTTTCTGCTTATATTCATGCGCCGATATTTCTAATATCAAAACAAGTTTTAAAAGCAGTACAGTTCTCAGCGTCATGGCGCGGTCGCCAATATCTAAACGCCTGGCTGCAAGTAAGAGCCGTGCGATGTTACAAGAATAAAACAATACAGGAATTGTTTGAGAACAGTTACGGTGGGTGGCGCTTAATATTGCCTGAAAAACGTTCAGCAGCAAAGGCTGTGAAAGTTAAGTATATTTCAGTGTCTAGATATACTTCTAGAGGCTTGCATTGTTTGATCTGGTTGCTTAGCTGGTGTTTCTCTGTGTGTATGCACCGGAAAATGTAGAGTTGTCAAAACCAGATTTGAGTTTCTGTTCGAAGGCTTAGAATTGTTTTGTTAAATATATATGGCAACATCGTGGTGGCTGGCACTCGTAGAAATCTGATTAATAAATGATCGATAACGTATGTCTAGTCGTGCCGCAACAAGAATATTGGTGTGACTAAAGACTAAGCAAGAAGATGACACAGCGTAGTAAACGCAAGTCCAGAAATTGGCGTAAGTGTACAGTCAAGAGCAGAGAGCAACATCAATTACTTTTAGCGAACAAAGCAGAAGTATCTGTATGGTAATTGCACCGAAATTATATCGGTTCAAAGTTTCAAGCCATTGGTCAACGGTAATTTTGCGCAGTTTAACTGATTCATCGTATTGAAATTTGAACTGATTTTGACAATATGTCGGCGAATTAATCTGAACCGCTACAGAAGTCCATTATTATGAATTGATTTATATCGCAAATAATCTAGTAAATTAGATTTAAAAGAAACATGTTGCGCGACAGGAAATAAACAATTTACCTGATTTTCGGATTGCGTACCGAAATATTTGAATCCACTGTCATCATGATTTTTGCAGATATTTCGGGTTCCAATTACGGAACCCTTTTTCAATGCCAAACACATCACACACTTAGTTGACAATCAATATGTCAAGTGGAAATATTAATTTAAACCGCCTCATTTATACTTGATTTTAGATCTCTTAAGCATAACGTTTTTTTATAAAAATGTTAGGAAAGTGTATGTTAAATTGGTTTGTGTATGTGTCTGCATGTATACACTCTTCGCAATGACATTACAGTGATATAATGACAATTAATGACAACTCACTAGATAAGCGTACGTCATGCTGTGTGTATGTGCTCTCGTTTGTTTTGAATTGAGGAGTAATCAGTTAATGCAAGTGTACACTCATCCCAGTGAAATTACAGCGATTTGGCAGCATCTGACTATTCACTGGATAAGCGTGTTTGTGTGTATGTGCGTGAGCGTTTACTTAATACTGAGAGCTAATCTGTTACATGTAATTACAGGCACGTGTAACGGTCATACAAGTAAAACTAAAATGATAACTGTCATTTCCTAGCTGCGCACGTCAGACCTATTTTACACTTACTTTTCTAAATGAAGTAATTACGAGTGGCATTTCAGTGAGGAGGGGGAATGACACTATTAATAGAGTAAATAATTAATAGGTAGTAAAATTAAATTAAAAACGGATAAAGTGTTTCAATAGGGTAGAAAGTTAAATTAAACGGTACGTAAAATAAATTAGAAATTTAAAAATTGCCTGATAAAGAAGATACTAGTAATAGTGCAAAGAAAATAAAATAAAAATAAACCTTGTCATCATGTATAGATAAATGTATGTTAAAGGCGCTACATTAACAACAAGTAATCAAGGATGAAATAATCAAAATAAATTAGGCGATATTGAATTAATCAATCTCCACTTCTGTAAGTTAATATCAGTCCAGTGTTCTTATTCTTTTACTTGAACGAGTTTCTGATTCTGATTCTGATTCGTGCAATCTTAGTTTTCTACCATTATTTAATGCTATATACCATATCGAAACCAGTGGTTTTTCTTCAGCTGTTCCATTCATTATGTCACTTCTCGAATTAATTTCGATAGATTCTCTAATCAGTCTAGTCGATCTGTTAAGATTACAAATTGATATACGTCTGCACCCATCCCAATTAATTGTGTGTCCTGTCTCTACTGTATGGCGTGCAAGATCTGATCTATTAACATGGGCATACTTGCATGCGGTTTTATGTGTATATGCGTGAGCGTTTACTCTCAGTAATTATCTCATTTTTTGGTGATTTCTCAATTTGGATAAGGTTAGAAGAGGGGAACATAAAACCGCATGCAAGTATGCCCATGTTAATAGATCAGATCTTGCACGCCATACAGTAGAGACAGGACACACAATTAATTGGGATGGGTGCAGACGTATATCAATTTGTAGCCGTAGCAGATCGACTAGACTGATTAGAGAATCCATCGAAATTAAATCGAGAAATGACATAATGAATGAAACAGCCGTAGAAAAATCACTAGGTCCTATTTGGAATACAGCACTAAATAATGGTAGAAAACGAAGATTGCACGAATCAGAATCAGAATCAGAAACTCGCTCAAGTAAAAGAATAAGAACACTGAACTGATATTAACTTACAGAGGTGGAGATTGATTAATTCAATATCGCCTAATTTATTTTGATTATTTCATCCTTGATTACTTGTTGTTAGTGTAGCGCCTTTAACATACATTTATCTATACATGATGACAAGGTTTATTTTTATTTTATTTTCTTTGCACTATTACTAGTATCTTCTTTATCAGGCAATTTTTAATTTATTTTACGTACCGTTTAATTTAACTTTCTACCCTATTGAAACACTTTATCCGTTTCTAATTTAATTTTACTACCTATTAATTATTTACTCTATTAATAGTGTCATTCCCCCTCCTCACTGAAATGCCACTCGTAATTACTTCATTTAGAAAAGTAAGTGTAAAATAGGTCTGACGTGTGCAGCTAGGAAATGACAGTTATCATTTTAGTTTTACTTGTATGACCGTTACACGTGCCTGTAATTACATGTAACAGATTAGCTCTTAGTTTTAAGTAAACGCTCACGCATATACACACAAACACGCTTATCCAGTGAATAGTCAGATGTTGCCAAATCGCTGTAATTTCACTGGGATGAGTGTACACTTGCATTAACTGATTACTCCTCAATTCAAAACAAACGAGAACACATACACACAGCATGACGTACGCTTATCTAGTGAGTTGTCATTAATTTTCATTATATCACTGTAATCTCATTGCGAAGAGTGTATACATGTAGACACATACACAAACCAATTTAACATACATTTTCCTAACATTTTTATAAAAAAACGTTATGCTTAAGAGATCTAAAATCAAGTATAAATGAGGCGGTTTAAATTAATATTTCCACTTGACATATTGATTGTCAACTAAGTGTGTGATGTGTTTGGCATTGAAAAAGATCTCCGTAATTGGAGACCGAAATATTTGCAAAAATCATGATGACAGTGGATTCAAATATTTCGGTACGCAATCCGAAAATCAGGTAAATCTAGTAAATTAGTTAAAATAAAATGCGCAACTTAATTGTCTTATTCTTGACCAATGAGAAAGTACGAATTTCATAAACCAATCCCATGCGACGTGCTTCGAGAAAAGATTAGACATACTCATTGCCGAAAATTACTGTCGTATTACTGCTGCGCTGGTTATCTACGCATGCTGCCTTACTGGCGTTTACCTTACGCTGTTTCACTAACTCGGCAAGCTGACTCATACGTATGCCTAATCAACGCGTATCAACAAAATCACTTGAGTTCTACTAATTAAACGGATTTGCGCTTATGTTACCTAACTTGTTGTTGTAAAAATTATTAAAAACACTCTTCCAAGCCATCGTACAGCAATTTACACAATCTACTTCTTCTAATCTTCTGGTTTCTGTGCATCTTCAAATAATATCATTAACGCACGACCCGGGCACAAATAGCAAGAATCTAAAAGGTGTTCTTGAGTTCCGTTTTTCCTCTGGTACTTTCACAATCACATACTTAGCCATATGATATCGCCCTGTTCATCTTAAGGGCCACCAAAAGTACTCCTTACCCTGAAGATAGCCTAAAGTTGCATAACATTCTAGCTGAAACTTTGCGATTGGAAAATGCGCATTGGGAGCAGTGAGTCGTTCGGATAATTTAACAAACTGATACCGGTATCATTAAACAATAATTGATTGCACGCGTGGTGTTAACATTTCTTTAAATCAAGTTTGCGAGCTTGAAGCAAACACCAATCCCATTGTATTTAACCAAACGTCGAACAACTTAACAAAACTACCGCCAGTCGCAACACACTGACGCGTTTGTCTTTCCATGATCATCATCAGAAAACAACGGCAAACTGACTAGCAAGAATCAATTCGCATTGTATATATATATGGAAAGCAAAATTAGATACTCGGCTCTCATCTCTAGAAGTCTTACATATATTGGACGTGACTGGAAATGTCGGCTGCCAAAATTTCTATGCAGTCACGAACATTAGCTGTTTGTAGCTTTCGCCACACATATTTATATAGACAATACAATTAACTAATAATTGATTGCGCGGGTGGTGGTAACAATGCTTTGAAACAAGTTTGCGAGCTTGATGTAAACACCAATCTCATTTTTGCGTATGTCAGTTTTCATGGTGTTGTCAATAAATATTAAACACTCTCTTCCAGGCTCTCGTACAGCAATTTACACAATCTACTTTTTCTAATCTTCTGGTTTCCGTGCATTTTCACAGAGTATCATTAACGCACAACCTGGACACAATAAGCAATACTCTAAAAGGAGTTCGTGAATTCCGCCTTTGCTCTGGTACTTTCATAATCACAGACTTAGCCTTATGATGTCGCCCTAGTCATCTTAAGGGCCACCAACAGTACTGCTTCCCATGAAGTTTACGTAAAGTTGCATAACATTCTAGCCGAAACGTTGCGATTGGCAAATGCGCATGGGAAGCAGTAAACCGTTCGGAGAATTTAACAAACAAATACCAGTATCTTTTCTTGGCTGATAACAAGTAACATCAAAGGAACAGTGGATATTTTTCAAATTCGAAAGATATCAACTTTAAAACGCCGCTTGTTACAGTTTATGTTGTTTCCTTTCGTTCGAGTATACTTAACCTCTAAGACAGTGCAACCGATAATGTTATGTGCAATCACCAGTCTATATACATATATGACTCGGTCAAGCAACTCAATCAATTACCATATCTTCTAGATTGTAAAAGCAGAGTGGAATGCATCGTAGACACAGATGAAGAAGTTTCTATTCTCAAGGGTGAATCCATAGCTAAGTGTGGGCCCATTCCTACTAATGATTGCCGGTTTTGCAATCTTAATATACTGTTACAACGTGAATTCTCTTACAATTTCATTGTCGTCAAGGTCTCGTACAATAAAATAGAACTTGATTTTCTGTTAAAGTATCGGCTAGTAGTTGATCTTGCTAATCAAAACATCATTGACCCTCCACCGTACTTGAAGGGAGCTTTTGGACACTAGCCTTTGAACGTTAGTAGTTACAGGTCATACAAACATCTCTAGTGCATCATTAGGCAGAAATATCAATAGATCTTCAAGAACACAAGTCTTTGTTCGGTTTTAGCAAGTCCAAGATAACTGTCTTCAACACGATGTATCATATCATCATAACAGCTCAGCCTATCGCACTTTAAAAGAGACCACTACCCCCAGTTAAACTGAAAGCTTTCCAAAAATGATTTCAGGACTATTGGAAGAGGATTTCATCAGAACATAAAAAAGGTCATGGGCTTCACCCTTTTGCTTAGTCAATAAATTGAATGGATCTTAGAGATCCTGTTGTGATTATCGCAAGCTCAATTGTCTGACCAAATCAGATGCATACCCTATTTCCAATATAAGCACATTTCTTGAAAAATTCAATAATAACAATTACTTATCATTGATTGGCCCCAGATAAGCCTATCATCATATTTCGGTAGCGCCAAGAAACAGAAAATTTGCTATCTCCACTCCTTTTGGCCTCTTTGACTAGCTCTGCATGCCTTTTGGTCTCAAGTGTGCCACTCCAACATTTCACAGGTTAATGGACAACATACTCCGCGATGACACTGATTACTGTATGTCAAACCTTGATGACATAATGGTTCTTAATCCAGACATCGACTCTCATGTCATGCATCTAGGAAATGTCATAATACACTTATCGGATCACATATT
This sequence comes from Eudiplozoon nipponicum, assembly GCA_029291075.1. Lineage (NCBI taxonomy): Eukaryota > Metazoa > Platyhelminthes > Monogenea > Mazocraeidea > Diplozoidae > Eudiplozoon > Eudiplozoon nipponicum. The sequence goes on along the minus strand of JAQBSW010008337.1, from coordinate 6,734 downwards.
CAAGATCAATTGTGACCAAACGCAAATTGCAACTACATCCGTTGATTTCCTATGGCATTGTATTTCACTTAAAGTTAAACAGACTTGGTCGTATAAGGCCAACTCTAACAAAAAAAATTAGTCTCCAAAGACTTTGAAAGACTTACAGAAAATATTGGAAGCTCTGAGCCACTATCATAATTTCCTTCACGGCCTAGCAAAACAGTTATATCCGTTATGTAGTTCCCTCTGTAATCAAAATGGACTTAGTAGATATTCCACTAATTTTGACGAGAACTTATTCCGCCATTTCATCAACTCGTTGGCAAATGCCACAATGCTAACACATTCTCACCTTTTATACTCGCAAATGGTGCTTCTGAATTGGCTATTAGGGCCACCATTGAAAAAGTGTTTGATAGAGTTCAGAAGCCTATTAATTTTTGCTCACAATCTCTACAACCAGTAGAGACTAGATAAAAAACTTTCGGCCAAAAACTGCTTGCCATACATGAGGCAGTGTGCTACTTCAGCAGATTTTTTGTTATCACAGATCATGCACCATTATTTAGCGTAATTTAAAATGCGACTTCAATCGTCGCAAATTACTCTGCCAGAGTAAGAAGATAGCTGTTACGTCTGAGTTGATAGCAATGCGACATTTTTCATGTAAAATGCGATCAAAATATAATTGCAGAAGTACTTTCCAGATCAAACGTCTCCTACAACAACCTTTGCCTATGTCATTCTCAGTCAATTCTTTGGTTTTTATTAAACCTGCATTAACATCATCCTTCGTGCATACAGAACAACGCTGTGACACTCAAATTTAAAGATCAGAAGCTCGTCATTCCACGAAGTTTGTATGCTGACTCTGGGAAGGTTTACCTACTGTTTATTTCATGGACACGCAGCTCCACAATCCAGTTCTGTCTACCAAATTCAAGAGAATGGTTTTCGACTTCATTTACTCTATTTCTTACTTAGGTAATGAGACGACTGGGGTCGCAGGAAAAACGCTAAGCGATAGATCACCGAGTGTGTTATATGTCAAAAGAACAAATTCATCCGGCACAATTATTCTAAGTTGGAACATTTCAAACAAATTCATGCCTAGCCATCGTCTAAATCGACATAGATCAGGGGCAAGGTTTTAGCTACCTTCTAACTATGTTTGACGGATTCACTCGATGGCCTGCATCTTTACTTCTTGATATCATTTAGGCAGATGAAGTCACAAATAGCTTTACCTCTGCATGGATAACACAATATGATGTTTCAAAGGAGGTTATTACTGATAGAGTTACATGCTATTCATTTGATGGTTTTAAAACTATCTTGCGGTTCATAGGATGTACTTTAAGTTACACTACTGCCTGCCATCCACAGTCTAACTTCATAGTAGAGAGAATGCATAGAAAACTCAAAGAAGCTTTAGTATCCTCTTAAATTAATGCAACTGGGTCGATGCATCCCCTTTAGTCCGAATTGCTATGCGTTCCCGTATACGCGAATCTAATAGAACGCCTGCGTCACAACTCTTCTATTTCGTGGAATTATACCTGCTTAGTCTTCTCCCACGTTTACAACCTGCAGTAGATGATCCAGAAGTCGAAGCATCTCGCCTTTGACTTCATTTCAGTTAAATTTCTGCCTAGCAGCCAAAGGAATTCCTCGGCTAGTTTAAGTTCATTCACACGTTCATAGTTGCAAGAAAGTACTCGTTCTTAACTACGCTGCTGTTGCATAATTGCAACATAAATATTTTATTATAATGCAAGTTGCAACACCTACGTTGTAATATATAGACAGGTTGCAACTTTGCCAACAATCTGAATCAAGTAATAAATTTCTTTGCATAAATTGTAACTGACAGAAATTTTTCCATTAATTTTTCATTATTCTACGTATCAAATATTAATTATTTTGCGTAAATTTGCACCCTATTTTACGCAACGTGATCACATTATAAATTCACTTGTCTTACATGGTATAACCAGCTTACAATTTTGTAGTCTGTGAACTGTTACTTTGTATTATGCCATTTCAGCGGCAATGTTCAAATACATCTTTTAAACATTTCATTTCCATGCTGTTGCAAGGTATGGCTTACGCCTGAACCCATACATTCTTGTTTTGATACGAAAAAGATGATATTAGAGCTGACGTTTTGTTTATCAAAACTTAGTAGTCACCAGTTTCATATCAAAGTTTAGTCAATTCTTGTGCATACCACAACTTCATCAGTTACGTAGTTCTCATTCAATTTCGAATATCATGAGCCACAAAGTAGAGCACATAGTAGCTGCTGTAGTCGTTTAGAACTTTTATTGACAGCAGTCCAACTTAAACTAGGAACCCTTAATTGAAATCCACTTTGCAATATTCACGACGTGGCTCTCAAAACCTATCCGCATTCTTCTATTTCGCTTCACACGATATGACCGGCCAATTCAGCAAACAAAAAGTGTAGCAATTACTAGTGGTTATTTATCGTCATATCATTGTTGAAGAAATTAACGAGCATGAACAAACCGACCATCAACACAATACGTCCTGTCCTACAATAAAAATAAAGAATCACCAAACTGATAATGTCAGTCGCAATCTCTAGCCTAATTGTTTGCATGACCCGGCCAAACAGCCCAACGAAATTCTGCATATTCTTAATTTCAGAACTGGCGAAGAATTCGTCGTAGACACAACTGCAGCAGTCTCAGTTCTCAAGGGTGATACAATGGCCGAGATGTCACTAGGCGTTTTACCTGCAACAGCTACATGGTTTCACATATCTACTTATGGCTGCCGGTATCGCACACTCGACATAGGTTTACAGCGTGAATTTACTCACAACTTCATCGTCGCCAAAGTCTCACACAATATAATAGGCCTTGATCTCCTTTTGAAATTTCGGCTTATTGTTGATCTTGCCAATCAAAAGATCATCGACCTCTCCCTCGGGCTGGAGCAAAGCTTTTGGACACTTGATTCCGAATGTTTAGAGTAATAGGTCATTCAGCCAAACCCAGTTCATAATTCAGCAGCTCTTCGAGAAGTCAAGTTGCTTTTTGATCTCAGCCAGTCAGAGCTACGAGTCTCTAACACGATGCACCATATCGCCACAGAAGTACAACCAATTGCACTCAAGAAGCGACCACTAGCCACTGCTAAATTGAAAGCTGCCCAAGAGGAATTTTAAAGGCAATTGGAACAGGGAACCATCAGATCATCGAAAAGTTCATGGGCATCACATCTGCACTTTGTCTCCAAATCATCGATAGTACAGAGCCTGTGGAGATTACCGCAAGTTAAATTCAGTGACACAATCTTGTGCATGTCCTATTTCTAATATTAACACTTTATTTGAAATACTCAGCTGCAGCAGTTTTTTTTTCAGGGATTGACCTCAGAAAAGCCTAGCACCACATCCCAGTAGTGCCAGAAGATATTGAAAAAACTGCTGTCGTCACTCCATTTGGCCTTTTCGAATCTCTTTACATGCCTTTTGGACTTAAGTGTGCTACACAGACTTTCAAAGATTCATGGACAACATAATTTGCGACGACGCCGCTTATTTGATGTCATATCTCGATGACATAATGGTATTCAGTCCAGACTCAGAATCTTATGCCAAGCATCTACGAAATGTCCTCTCACGCTTATCCAACCACGGATTCAAGATCAACTGCGACAAGACGCAGATTGCAACTACTCCCGTGGACATTTAAGGCATTTTATCACGCCACAAGGTATTCAATCTTTGCCGTCAAAGGCGAATTCAATCAGGAATTTCAAGTCACCGAAGACTGTTAGCGAGTTGCAGAAAGTTTTTTGAGTCCTAAACTATTATTGCAAGTTCCTTCTCGGCCTTTCAAGACAACTTTATTCTCTTTGTAGGCACCTACGGAATCGAAAAGGGCTTAGAAAGAACTTTATCATTTCTTGGTCATCAGAAGACGAGGAATTACTTAGACTCGCTGTCAACTCGTAAGCAAATGCTATAATGCTAACGCATCCAGATTTTCAACGACAGTTTCGACTCACGACAAATGATTCTGAGTTTGCTATTAGGGCCACGTTGGAACAAGAGAACAACGGAGTTCGCCCCATTGGCATCATATCTGCAAACGAAAACACTAACGTTTTTATCTCTGCAATGATAGCACATTATGGTGTTCCCAACGTGGTTTTACTGATAGAGGCACTTTTTTCTCATCAGATTGTTTCAAAACATCCCTGTGATTTATGGGAGGCACCTTACGCCAGATGATTGCCTACCAACTCCAATCTAACGGTATAGTAGAGAGAATGCATAGGAAACTCAAAGCTGCTTTAGATATCCTCGTCAATAATGGCAACTGGGTCATGTCTGCTTGCCATGCGTTCCCGTACTATTTAATCCATTAAAACATCTGCGTCACAACTCTTGTATGGCAAAGATCTACGCCTGCCTAATCAGCTTCCACGTATTCTATCCGCACAGGATGACCAAGAAGACAAAGCTACTTGCCTTCGACATCATTTCGGTAACATGTATTAACAGCAGCCGAGACGTACACCTCGTCCAGTCTTCGTTCACCCACAACTTTATACCTGCAAGAGAGTACTTGTTCGCAACGACGCTGCTGTTGCACCACTACAAACCAAGTATCGCAGTCCTTACCCGATTTTTCTCAGACCGGCACCTACATCAGTAAGCATAGACAGGTTGAAACCGTTTATTGAACCGACTGATCCTGGGAGCATCCAACCCTCTACACACATCTCAGGCTCTATCTGCCTACAATCTCAACCTAGCAATAGCTTGCATTGTATAACGCGTAACTGATGATTTTTTAACATTAATTTTTCGTTATTCTACGTATCAAATTTTTAAATTTATGCGCACCACTTGCGCTCTATTTCACACAACGTGACCTCTATGATTCTATAGGATTTATTTTTCTTCTCACACTCACTTGTCTCATGTGGTATAACCGGTTGTACTTAGCTAACAATTGTGTAGCATTTTGAACAGTTCTTTGGTATTATGCCATCTCCAAGTCAATGTTCGTGTACATATTTTTTATGCAGTTACCTTTGATTTTAATTTATATATTTTTACATTATAATGTATGGCTCACACCTGAGCTCACACTGCGTATTTTAGTATGACCAGCTACTTAGAGCTAACGCCTTTGTGGAGCAACACTGAGTAGTTATCAGCTTTATATCATGGTACAGGCCACATTCAATGCATATCTCAAATTTCATCAGTTGCACAGAGCTCCTTTGGTCGTATACAAACATATTGACGGCGATCCAACCTGCCCCGGTTTTTAACTTAAACCTGGAAACTTCAGTGGCAATCTACCTTGAAATCTTTACGCTGCGGCTCACAAATCTTACACTGCTTTATTTTGCCTCGTGTGGTATAACCGGCCACTACAGCTGACAATTTGTGTAGCAATTATAGTGGTTACTTGGCATCATATCATTGTTGAAGCAACCAACATGCATACTTCAGCCCAGCATTTAAAGTACATTTTTTATAGCTATGGACAGAATAATAATCAGATGCTTAACCTGGTTCAAACTCTGCCATTCATTTCTTATGTAGCCTCGCCGAGAGGAATTTGTTTCTTTTTTCAGAAAGGAAAGTGATGTAACGTCACAAAGCAATACGGCAACATATTGCGTAAGTTAAATTCAATACAATTTACGTGGCACCAATGAGAAAAAAGCGAAATTTGCCATTAACCAATGGTGTGCGCGCAGTCAATCAAGGATATTTAAGCACGGTGAACTTAGCATGCAAGTCAGTTATCGCGTTTGCCTTCTGCTGTGCATTACTTTCGTGTGTTGTCTGCTATTTGTCACCTACGCTGAATTTTGGGCTTGCTACACATACATTGTCCATTTCAGTCAGGCCAATCTTGTTGCTGTACAACTAGAGAGACGAGCCAATCACTGCAGAACTTCAACAAGATTACTCTGCGGGATTTCAACGCCACAACAGAAGGAGACACAACCCAAGTCAACCAGAACTGGTCTCAAGTGTCTGGGAGTACTTCTGGACACTGCAACACCAACTGGCCTTCTGGGCATTTGCCGGAGAACGCAAGGCCGGCTCTAATAAGGGCCCGTCAACAGTATTAACTCAGCCATCCTTGGCTTCAAAACTAACTTTGTAACGTCGTATGGCATTAACTTGAAGCTAGGGCGTCTACACAATTGTAACGACACAAAGCAATTGCCGACATATTGCGTAAAGTAAATTCAATTCGATTTACGCTGCACCAATGAGAAAAAAGCAAAACTTGCCATTAACCAATAATGTGCAAGTAGCCATATATGACTATTACATGGTCATTTAAGCACGGTGAATTTACCATGCAATTCAGTTGTCGCTTTTGCCTTCTGCTGTGCGCGTCTCAGAAGTGCTTTCTCCCACCTTTAATATACGCTGATTCTTGGCCTTGCTTTACCAACATTGGCAACATCAATAACGCCAATCTTGTTGCTGTACAATTAGAGAGACGAGCCAATTACTGCAGAACTTCAACAAAGTTGCTCAGCGAGATTCCAACGCAACAACCCAAGTCAACCCGAGCTAGTCATAAGAGTCTAGGAGTACTTCCGGACGACATCACATTAAAACGCCCCAGCTTCAAGTAAATGCCGTACGACGTTACAAACTCGGTTAAAGTGCCATAAATAAAGAGTTATGTACTATAAGGGGGCCTTTAACAGGGCCGGTCGTGCGTTCTCCAGCA